>ULGT01000002.1:2526056-2551595 GCA_900519025.1 Yarrowia porcina
ACCCCTCATCGTAAGTATAAAAAGATACCTTGTAATGCATCCTGAGAATAAAAATCGAGCAATGTGAGTACGATAGCATTTACTCATCGGTGCTTGTATGGATCAGCAATGTGATTACAGATTTCTTAAGGGTATCCGTCTGTCAGCATTCTGATATGGTCTCATAGTACTGAGTTTCTGTCAATGAAGCAATAAAGCACAAANCGAGCAATGTGAGTACGATAGCATTTACTCATCGGTGCTTGTATGGATCAGCAATGTGATTACAGATTTCTTAAGGGTGTCCGTCTGTCAGCATTCTGATATGGTCTCATAGTACTGAGTTTCTGTCAATGAAGCAATAAAGCACAAAAGAACTGCAAGACAAAGTCTAGAATATCGGCTAGGATCACATCGGCCTTTTTTTGATGCTCCATTTAGTTTTTCCTCCCAATTTTCTTGCCAACTTACCTCTCTCCCAAAGAGGTCTGTCTCGACCACCACTTTTACATGGCAGAAAATGCCCATATGTGAACATAGACTTCATTGGCACTGATGAAGAAGACTGAACAATGCCCTGAAGTGGCTGATCTTGTTTTTGGTGCATCTGTTCAGGTTTTACACACGTCTCACTTTTTTTGTTACCCCACATTTTGACTTCAAACAGCTCCACAACCCGCATCAGACATCGCAGGACAGAAGTACACACACCAACCTAGTCGCGGGGCTTAGGGCTTTCTCCTGCTCCCTTTGTTTCAATCAAAACTCGTTATTTTTCGAAAATTCGAAAATCTGCCATTTCGTCTGACCCATGGTCAGAGAAATTGGCCAAAAACGTCAAAATCTGACTTGCTGACTAAGCACAATTTTGCGAAATAACGGTATTACAGTCTTCTAATAAGCTTTAAATGAAACTCCAGAGCGGGCCGACTTAGAATATACCACCGGTTTTTACTTTGAACTTCCTCTTGATAGTTTTTTCCTCCAAGGAAATCGCAAAAAAAATATTTCACCCCTGATTCGGCACTTTTCGGTTTTTTTTTATTTTTGGGATTTTACGAAAACCTTATTTCACCAAAAGTGCCCAAGTTGTGGGAAGTTTAGAAAAAAAATAAAAAAGTCGCATGTCTGGAATATGATGCAAAGATGGACTTAACTATTCGCCCCGATCGCAGGAGTAAAAATTCACTGTCTGTTACTCGATTTACAATTTATTTCAGAAGTTACCATGATTTGAAACTGGCTGTATTGCAAGTGTCTAGAATCGATATCATGGTCTCAATTTGCACTGTAGAGAGAGGCAAATAACACCAATGTACTCGTATCTGTAATACGTGTCCTTTGATATACTTTCTTAGTCTATCACGGGTCTCCGAGCGGAATTGTGGCTGTTCGTACCTTTGGAAAAACTTGTTTTTGAGCATACAGCCGAAATAAACTCCAAAATGGATTCGCAATGCCAGATTGATGATGGCGCGTGTCGGGGCTACCTAAATATACCAGTCTTAAATGCCATAGTGCTGTATTACCCGATTTCAGTTTTTTTTCTCGTTTTTCTCCGACTCGTCCGACTTTGTGTCTTTAGCCCCAGTTTTTAAGGTTTAAGATTTCTCTTATCAAGTTTTTCGGATTTTTCTCAAAAAGCTCGAAACTCACCTTTTCTGAAAATGGGTGGTGGAAATAGAATGGTTGCAGCTTCACTACTGGAAAGGCGAGTACTCCACCGAACTATATGAAGCTTGCTGATTACAAAGATACTGTCGTGTTTCCTGTAGGAGCAAAAATGACGGTTATGCAAGATTCTCTTTCAGCTCAAAAGTGCCAAATATTGATAATTTTGTGGGGTGTGGGTCATGCGAATTCTGCGATTTTTGAAATTTCCAAAATACTGAAGTTAAAGACTCCAAAAAGGTATTATCAGTATCATTGGAGCTGTCTAACTTCAATAATATATCTGATGTACTTGTGGCACCAGTATTTGGCTTTCTAGAGACATTTTAGAACAGCGGTTTTTAATTAGTAATCAACTTTGGGCTGCTGTATATCTATGATTGGACATGGAAAGTCCCTTTTAAAAGTGTCTGTTGTCATCAGCATGTCTGAGGCTTTCGCCCTAATAGATTTTCCTTGTTGTTGTTTGAACTTTTTGTTGCATGTTATTTGAGCAGTGAGTTTGGATAAGGCTAAGAACCAAACCTTGACCTTGGGTAATGGGGTTGTAAAAAAAGGGAGGAAATCAAAAGTGAAACGAATTAGAAAGGAACCGAAAAGAACATAAGTGGTATACTTGTATTTGCTGTGATACCACGCGACGCAGGGTCCTACGAGAGTTATGTCACCAAGATCGCATTCTAAGCATGACCCGTCGCAACTTATGGCTGGAAAGACTTCGGGAGGAGACTCACAGCCTCATATTTTGCAATGATATAGCACCCAAGAGGTATTTTACAGTGAAATAGGTTTGCTCCTAGGCCTATATCTAAGTACAAGGCCCAGAAGAAGGACCTCTTTCTGTAACAAAAGGCACATTATAGCAGTACCGGTAGCCCCTGTATCACTGCACTGTGGGGTGGTAAGGCTGAACTTGAGGTTGGACGATGTCGATCAACAGGGGGCTAAAATGCTGATATTGAAGGTGTCAAAAGTCTCATTACATGTTATAATGCTATTGCGCCGTTCATGCCATAGATTTTTTATTTTTTTTTCTTATACATTCAATTGATTATAACTTCGCTATGTAAGAGTAACCTTTGAAACTGAATGTATGATGCAACATATATTGCTGAAGTATTTATTATTGAACAAAACATCAACTACAAATCTTATATTACTTAGCTTTGTGACCTGCATAATCAATGCGCTGGGAGTTCATCGCGCCACATGCAACACAGCATTCCATCAATCAATCAACAGCAATAATCATCGCCAGAAGCGGAAAAAAGACTTGAAACGGGTTCATTTGACGTCAACAATGATGATCCAGCCATTTGCGTGATTTCTCCGTTGTTATTTCCGATTTTATTGCCCCAAACTTTGTCTTGATATGAACCCTTCATTCTGGCTGCACAAAAACAACAGAACGATTTCAGCATATCAATGAGGTGTGACAGGGCTCCGATTCTGAAGAAACAGCACGACACGGCTGTCCCGAACAGGCAGAGCCTTTTCAGCAGTCTCCACCTTTAATTCTTCGCTCTTGACTTCGGAAACACTACAAGGTACAAGTACAACCTCGACTCATAGCCATGATGATTGCCCCTGAATTCCCTGCCACATCCAAATGATAATAAGATTCCACTTGTACAGCACACACGAAAGAGCACGTTGTACTTGCACCGTACTTGTAGTTGAATCAGCTCTATAGCTACAAGTAAGACGAAGTTGTCTAATCCTCTGGCGAAAAGCCTTGAGTGTTGTTACGAGCCCTGCGACTCCACTACTTGTATAGTGGATGGGATATATCTCGACCGACTCACAAGAGGCCCAAGATCTAGCACAGTTGGGACATATTATTAAAGATTGAAAGCAATGTTTTCATGCCCCACCTGAATACGAGAGCTACGACGGTGTGGCAAAATTTGCTGTGTTTTGGCCAGTGAAATTACAGCATCTGAGCCCCATTTGTTGAAGTTGATATCAGAATGATCATCAGGCCAGTATGCCTCTGGTGGAATTACTTTTACCTCACTTTTGTGAATGCTCGACGAAAAAATCCAGACTAGTAATGTCCACATGTGGTAAAACCTTCCTCAGTCAGGAAGTCGTAGCCGCCCGAAAACTTCCACACCAGATACTTTGAACAGAAGCAAACACTGCATGCCACCAAGATGAAAATTAAAATACCGATACTTTTACTTCCACACTCCTATATGTTACTATGATGTTTGTTAGTCCCAAAGACTCTTATCTTATGATGCCAAAGACCGCGGTCGTAGGATAACTTGATTAATTGACAAATCAAAGCAAAAGAGAAGACTTGAAAGTTGATCTAGGATTTAAAGCGGTCTATATTGTATGGAAAACCACTTTCTGATATAGTTCGGTGTCTTAAACGCTTCATTTGCGATGTACTGTAAGCGTCATTGGATAAGCGGAATGGTGGAACTAGATACATTCAAGAATAAAAGCTGAATATAAGAGAAAGTAGAGATCCTGGATTTTCCTGACTACTAGAGCTAAGAGACTGTTTAGTGGTTGCTGTCACCAATTCATGCCATTAGTGACGTTTGCCATTCAGCATGAAATTTAAGCGTAGGATCAAATCGATTAATTGGGGAAGAGAAACAGTTTTCCAGCACAAAGAGTGGCTAGTGACGTTACTACAGACTGTTACTATCTAATTCATCACCTCTTGTTCTGGCTGGTATTAATTATCACCGCATCATCGCATTTCTGTCTGCATCTACAATACGTGAGGGGACTAACAATAGACGTAAGGATAACTCGATGTATCGAAGTACAAAAGTTGAATCGGAACGATATAGAAGTCTTACAACAAGAAGAATAGTCACCAACTGATACAAATTCCCTTCGTGTCTCCCATAAATGCTTTTTTTGCACTTCTATCCGTTCAGTACAGAGCATGATTAACATGTAACATTTGGTGTATTACTGAGTTGATTTATTGACCAATAAAGGTAGATATCAAGAGAAAGAAGAGAACAGCAATGTTTATATAGGTGATTGTCCACTCATGGTCAGCTGTTGTTGTATTTCTAATATATTACTGCTACTTTTATCTCTTCTCTGTGAAAACCATAGCTTTAAAGAATGGCATCTAACTCGATAAATTAAAGCAGAAAGCTGACATGTAGTACGAAATAAAGCCCTTGATGCTATTGAGAGCGAATAGTATGTGATTAGGTACTTCTCGACGTTACGGGTGTATTTTTTTCAGTATATCTCTCTGCACTGTAAAGAAGTTTGAGAGACATTGGATAAATGACAGAAAAAAGCTGAAATAGTGTAGAGTACGACATTCACAACGTTTGCAGTAGTTCATAGTATGTGATAGACTACTCTCTTCCTTTTTTTGTGGATTATACGTTGAAATGTCGTATTCTCAAATTATTTTTACCGTTATTGTAGTTCGATTTATGTATGCCTGCTTGTGGACCCCCTCTTCAGAGTTTGACGAGGCGGTGCAACGACCGCTAAGATTGCAGTGAAAGCCAGAAGTAGGCATATATATACTTCTGGCTAATATTAACATCCCAGCACACTTATATTACTTTACTTCATCTTTTCGTGGTAGTTATTCGAGTTTTCCATGGTCCTGCTTTTACCTTTCCAATAGTGCCTACATAACAGAGAGATAAATAGGATCAGATTGATATGAAATAAGCAAGTAGATCTTTGTAGCCACTTTATTCTTCTAACCTTTTCATCTTTCGCATGAGCAATTTTCTTATATGAGTCAACGATGTATCCTTACCTTCGAAATGGAGATGCATTTTTTGCGGCAAACCGACATGACGGTAGTACTTGTAGTAGGAGATGAGACAAAACAGACCATGAGAAAACTACGAATTGAGAAAGAAAAGCAGAAATAGACTAGTTTAAAAAGGTAATGACGTTCATAACAGCTAGTAATAGATAAATGTGTGCTTGTAATTATCATTGAAAAGTTCTAATATGAAAGCATCATAGCTGGACAGGAAACCCAGGCCTTTGGGTAACTGGAATAAATGACGAAAAAAGCTGAAACCAAGAGGAGTAAGAAGCTCATAACGTTTTTGTAGACACTAGCTGTTTGGATAGCTACCTTTTGTTGTTTAAGGATGTTCTTATCACTTCACTTGTCTCTTTCTGTAAGATCATGGGTGGGAAGACAAAACTGGATGTAAAGATAAGTTGAATAATGAGGAAGAAAAGATAAAAGAAGTAAGAGAACATACAATCGACAGCTATATAGATACAGCTATACACTTTTCAACTCTCTGCTACTGCAAAAGATATAATAGAGCCACAATATCTCTACATGTCAGAACTGTCTTGTGGGGAGGCCCTTCGCGGCTGGGAAATCTCATTTTGTGAAGCAGGGGATCTAGACAAGAGGTAAAAAGAACGATCACCAATGTATAACCAGCCGATAATCTACGAAGAACAACTTCTGATTGCAATCAACATTTACTACTGCTACAGAGTTCTGTAGTCGTCATAAACCAAAGACTGGTAATTCTTATTGAAATGAAGAGGAAAAGCTACCAAAGAATACTTCCACGATACCTTACCGTCTTTTTTTTTGCTGTAGTACGTATTCCAGTACGGTACTTCTTGTTGTTGCTAGTTTATATTGCTACAAGTAGTGCGCTTTTCTATTCTGTAAGCACCTCACGAAATACATGGACCTGGAAAACCAAAGAAGGAAAGCTGTAATAAAGATAGATCAGAAGATAAGAATGTGGCTAATAGCTACTACTATGGGAAAAACCATCTCTTGATGTCCCAAATAAGTATTACAGTACTATCGAAAATCTTAATATCTGATATTAGGACGAAGGGACAAGTTACATGCCTAGGTATAACCCGATCAAACTGATAAATAAAACTTGAAATGAAGTGATTTGAAGCTCTTAAAAGGTTTTATAAGCTACTAATTGGCGATTCAAAACTCCCTACTACTTCTGACAGGTAATACTGCTTATGTTTTCCCTTTTCTGTGAACACCTCATGTGAAGGGGCTACTCTCAAGCTGGGACAACTCGAACGAATAGCAAATAGAAGCTGAAATGAATAAGATGAAGTGCCCAGGACGTTTCTATGGCTAGGATAGTGAGACACGCCACATTTTTGTTACTGTTTATAAGTTATATGCTACATTTACCTCTTCTGCAGGTATGGTATTGTGAGAGTCAAATATCATCACAAGTAAGATTCAAGTTCTGCGAGATAGAAGTTGAAAGTGAGAGCAGAAATAATTCCATAATGTTATTCATAGCTTCTAGTAGAGAGTTATTCATTTCTTGCTCTCTCCAATAAGTTTTTTTTACTGTATATTTCCCTGTTCTGCGAGCTTGGTAGATGAGACAGAATCCAGGTGTAAGGACAACTGGAATAAATGATAGGGAAAAGCTGAAATGCGATAGACAGAAGTGCTCGTAACAGCTCTAAAGACCATGGGCGAACAATGTTTGGCTCAATGATATCTCTGGCTTATTGTATTGTTGTATTTCTCCTTGTCGCGTGGGCATCAACGATGGAAAGAAAACCAGGCGGGGAAACAAGTAGATATTTTAGGGAATAAACACTGTGTGAAAATAGAAGGAGAGACCAGAAGCATTAAAAAGGGTTATATTATGTGAGACTCTACTCTTTAATTGTTTTGGGAGATATCCCTATGTGATTGATCTCTGGTCTGAAGGCACCGAAGAGAGATGGGATCAGGACTTGGGATGAGTGGTTTTGATGAGGAAAGAAAGCTAATAATGGCCTTTATAAGAGGTCCATAAAGTTTTTCAAGAATGTTAGTACGTAGTTAAACATCTCTTGTCATTTCGGGGATTAATTGCTACCGTAAATTCCTGCACTCCCCTATCTGAGAAAACACACAATCCCATCCCATTGGATTTCAAGTAATAGCAGAAATTCGATAGGAGGAGAAAACTAATATTATTTAGCCAGAGGATTTCTGTTACATTAACAGCCTCTGGCCAGCCCAGTATGTACAGATACGTATTACTGTTGCATTTACTTCTGTTCAGTAAGCATAAAAAATCATGGACTGGGTTAACGTGCGAAATTGAAGACAATAAGCTGAAAAGAAGTACAACAACTACGTAATAATGACTATTATAAAATACATTCAATTCGAAGGTTACTCTTACAATGTGAAGTTATAATCAATTGAATGTAATAGAAAAAAATATATTATAGCCAACAGCAGCTCTACATGATAGCATCGTTCAGAGGTAAAATGGAAGTAGCTATATCGAGAGAAATAACTTGCAATAGAAGAATATAAAACTATCAGAATTCTTATTCAAGCTCATAAATACTGCTGGATCTCTTTTACCTCTACTAGCTCTTAGTTTATCTCTAGTGTGTCTTTCCCGCAATGTCTGTAAGTGAACACCACCGAGCCGAGAAATGAAGAAACATATTTATAGGAGATAATGGTGATAGCTGAGATAAAGCTGGTGAATTCAGTATCTAATAGCTGATGTGACACCAATGGTAAAGCTTTGGGCTCTCCACGGTCTCTTACAATCCATTTATAGTACCTCTTCACCTCTGCTGTATCTATGGTGCCCTCGAGACAGAGGGAAACGTAGCAGCTAATAAACTTGCTGCACGAAAATGTAACGATATGTATAATATCAGTCGGTTGAACATTCTGAGTCTTTTATCTTACTCCGTTTCAGCTTTTATCCATCAATATCGACTTATCCTGAAGACTGCAATTTGTCTCTCAATGGCTGTTGACAGAACAGAGAAATACACCGTGTGGAAGATGCCAGAAACAGCAAGAAGAGGTCAGCTGCACCATTATAGCTAGAAGTATGACTCACGCATTTTACCTTATTTCACCAGACTTTTTCTTTGCCTAACATAACCGAGTTATTCCTGTGCGTGCCTTTCGTCTTCACTGAGGTGAGAACAGAACAGGGCTAAATATAGATATACACCTAATACTGGCATAGAGAGACTGTATACATCTCTAGAGTGCTGTAAAAATTATCATTGAATTCATAGTATCGTTGATTTCAGGTTTTTGTAGGTATTTGTCCGATTATCCAATCCCGGTATATGTCCCTCCACCCAAGTTGCTCACGGTATAGTACCGGTAGTAGATCAAGCAGAAAGGTGCACTCCTGCGGAAACAAGTACCTTATAACATAATTTTGACTATCCTGAACGTCATTTGCAACTTATCCAGCTTCCATTCAACTTTTATATTTCGTCGATTCGAGTTATCCCTACAGCTGCATTCTCAGCATTCAAGATACATAAAGAGGAGCGTCCAGAGTAGTAATACCGTGACTCTGAGACAAAACTGAGCCCAAAAAACTCATCTAGTAGCCCAGAAAAATGGTTTTTGTTCTTTCTACTACCGGTACCTTATTTCAACTTTCTTCCTTCAATATATCAACTTTTACCCCGTTTCTATCTCGATGATGCCCACCTAATGGAATAAATGTAGCAGAAAACCTACCAGGAGCTATTCAAAGTTGTCAGCCATAGACTATAAGCTGAATTGATGTCTTGAGTCACCTGTTATACTTTACTTTGTGTGGCATCCGTCAAATTCCTCTCTATTCTTACACCATGTTTTTCATGATCGCCGGGGTCATACCACAGAGAAAAATACTGCAGTAAAACAAGATGAAGATATCAGAAAGAAGTTTGTTCGCTAATAACGGCCGCTATTAAGTCAATGAGCGTTTAACTCTACTGTATTTCAGGTTTTCTCTGTCTTTTATTCGAATACCCTAGGTCTGTATCATGTATTATGTCTCTTCCCCGTTGTGCTGAAAAAAAGAGAGAGTAAAGTAATTTAAAAGTTTCTGAGTGACTAAAGATAATGCTAAAAGACTTCCCAGTAGCCATAAAATCATGTGGGACCTTTTCTCTCTCTTTAGTCCATTTCAAGTTCTAGATTTATCAAGTTAATCGCTCCGAGATATTCGCAATCTACGATGCTAATAGCAGAGAAGTAACAATAGCAGTAATACAAGCAAAATCTAGAGGTGAAGTTGTCTTAACAGTAGATTACTGCTGGAAAGACGTTCCGAATCTGTTCTTACTCTTTATTTCAACTTTTATTCTCTAATTTGTCGACTTATTCTGACACCCTAATACTCCCATTGAAGCGATGTGTAAGAACAAGAAAAGGTACGACATAAATTATACAGGAGACACCCATAAGTAGCTCCATAACTACTATTAGCTACTTTAGAGAACTAGAGCTTCTTGAAAGACTTATTTTCGGCTTTTTCCTCGGAATATCAAGTTATCTCTATGCCCATCATATGTTTCTCATCGAAGTATACGGAATATAGAGATATACAGCAATAGTTTATATCTAGGAGACAAAGAGATGGCCTGTTATCTACTCACTACAAGAAAGAACAATGGGGGTATCTAATTGTACTCTCCTTCAGCCTTTTTCCGCAATTTATCAAGTTATAACTGTCAATCACTCTGTCTTTCAATATACAATACTTACAGCAAAGGTTGTTGTAACTTGAAAACATCTATAGTGCAGCTGTGAGTTGCGTTTCACATTATATGAGGCAAGAGAACGTTCTGACCATTCTGTCTTAGTTGATTTCGGCTTTTCTTATCATATTACAGAGTTATTCCTACGCGTGTTTCGGCTCTTGATCAAGTTGCTGACTGAACAGAGGAAAGTACAAGAAGAAAAGATACTGGAGATTAGAAGAGTTTGACCAGTGGCATATAATGGTTACCTAGAGTGATTAGAATCATCACATTCCATCATTTCTGCCTTTGGTTTTCGGTTTACAGCTTCATACCAGCAGCGACTTTGTCTCTCTTCTTTGAGGAGTATGAAATAGAGAGAAACACATGAAGACATACATCTCCAGGCTGTAATAGGTGGAATGTTACCTATTTACACTCATGAGTAGTGTTGTAAGCCCCTTGATGTACTTCTTTTCACTTGTACCTCTTGAATTCATAAGGTTGTGCCAGCCTGGTTTTTCAATACTTACAGAACAGGGGTATACTGGATATAAATAAGTACTGAGGGCACCAAAAAGTAATATATATCACATTATATATCTGTTAAAAAGGCTGGAGATATCTTCTTCTGTTTCATTTCAGCTTTTATCTGCTATTTAGTTGACTTCGACACTGCCCAAATTGTGCCTTCACCAAATGTACTGGCAGAACAGAGATATACAGCGGAATAAAGTAGCAGCACCTATAGGAAGTGGTTAGCTAGGTACCAATGGCTATAAACAATGAATTAAGACTTTTAATGTTATGTCTTTCAGCTTTTCCTCTACATTTTATCCTCTTAATCCATGCAGTGATATTTGTCCTTACATCTACGTTATTCCTTTGTTGTTCAAATGAAGCATTAAGAACTTTGAGCACCAAAAAGGTGCTCTAAGTTGCATTCTAATGGCTATTTGATTAGTGCAACATCTCATTGTACTGTATTTCTACTTTTATTCGTTAATCGATCGACTTTTCCCTACGCCTAATCTGTCCAGCAATTGTTGATGTATAGAGAGGAGGGAAATCCACAGTGATAATAGTCAGAAACTGCCAAATACTTCTCTAAGAAGAGCATAGTGCTATTTTTAATATTACGGTCTTCTTATTAAACAGTATTTCAGCTTTTCTTCCTTTCTATTATGAGACATCCCAACACCTGCAATCTGGCAAAGATATACAGAAGAGGAAAAGACTGCAATAGTAGTCACCAGAGAATGCCAAATGGATTCAAAGGCTACTTTAATCTTAGTAGGGCGACGCTGATATTGTTTTAATACCTACTTTAGGCATATTTTCAGTGGATATAGTCGTTGCACTTTTCTCCAATATTCCTCATTAGTCTGCTACATCAAAACAGCAATATTGAGACTGTCAGAAGAGACTGTACATCTGGAAAAGCAGTTGATTGCTCTATTACCGCTTTTTAAAGCACTCTGGTCATTTTCTTCAAGATATATTCCATATATATTGACTAATTTTGCGTTTTCTCATGCCACAGACCCTCATGTAGAAATCTAAGCCAACACATCTAAGTGAAAAGTACCTCTATTTCAATCTGGAGTCACCCAGAGTGGTAAATTGGGTACTTCATACCGTCAGTAAATTCTGGAATAACCTCTTGTGGCATATTCAACTTTTCTTGGCTTGTTTTCCTTCTAAAACCACAGCTGCACCGTGCTCTTCATTCTGCCATCAGAGCATTGCGATAAAGAGATGTAGGGGGTACCAGCGGCTATAATAATTCTTAGAAGGCGTAATATAGGCTAGCTATAGAGTATATAGTTACTCATCCCATTAATTTCCTGCCTACTGGTTACGAAGTGTCGAATTGTCCAAATCTCCAATTCGTCCCACCTCGGCAAGTAACACAACCTGGCCAAAAAGAGCTATAGAAGTTGTCAATAATAAAATGAAGTAGTCAATCGTGCATTTGAGCCTTTTAAAACTGTTATTAGCATCTTACTTCACTTCATTTCTGCTTTAATTCGAACGAATCGAGTTATCTTTACTGCTGCATCTGGCCTCCCACATATTGATACATACAGAACAGAGAGATAGATTAATAATGAATACTTGAAGCACCATTAAGTAGTTTACACACACGAATAGATATCTAAAGCATATCAGGTCTTTTATCAGTACTCAAACAGCTTTTTTTTTGCACTAGATCGAGTTACTTCTACTTATTCATTTTGTATTCACGTACTTGCTGACGGACAAGGGAGAAATACTGGTGTAAAACCTATAATGTATAAGATTCAGTAATTAGTTGCCTACTACTAGCCCTATAGAGTACTTCGGGGCTCTCAATTCACGTTCTTTCACATTATATTCCTTTAAAAAACCGATTACAGCTGCGCATGATTTCGTCTCTTCATAGACAGTAATTACAACTTAGGTGAAGAGTGCTGTATCACATGTCAGCTGTAGCATAAAGTGGGATATAGCACGTAGAAAGCCTGTTAAAAGTCCTTGACACTTTGACTTACTTCATTTCAACTTTTCTTAGCTATTTTATCGTGTTGTCTTGATTCTGACAATACCTCTCAACTCATGATGCTTTCAGAACACGAATATGTACAGAGAAAAAAGGGCCCAGAAACATAAGAGGTCATAGCTCGTGCCATGCAATAAAGATAAGTATTATGATTTTTTTTTTATACTTAATTTCAACTTCTATTTTCTATTTCATCGATTTCTTGCTACCGGTACCCTTGCTCTTAGCTTCCAGGCATGCTGCTGGCAGAAGAGAGGAATGTGGGAATTTAACTTATAAGAAACATTAAGAGCTGGTCTATACTATAACTTTAAAGAGACTGAACACATGAGGCGCCAACTTTCTCTTTAATTCAGCTTTTTATGGAGGATATATCACGAATTAGTTGTACATGAGAATTGTCTCTCCTTATAAGAAGCTGAAAGAGAGCTTAAAGTACGATAAATACTGCCGAGTGTGTACAGAAACTCTCAAGTACCGGTAAGTAGTCATCAATAACACTGGGGGCTTCTTTATACTGCTTCTTTTCGCTTTTTTCTCTTATTTTTATTAACATAACCTGTTCATGATTATCTTGGCGATTTTATAATACCAAAAGGGTGCGATAAAATGTAGCAGTGAAACATCCAAACTGTGAAAATAAGAGACCATAGAAAACTGTTGGCTGAGATAGCACTATTAACCCTTCTTACTTCTTCATTTTTCACTTTTTTTCGTCATTTAATCTAGTTATTCCAACACCAAATCCTCTTCAAAAATTCAATTTGTTCAGAACATAGATAAAGTAACATAAAAGCTACGGGAGGAATCTGTGAGTAACTAGATACTTGATATCAGTTACTATAAGCGTCATGGGGCTTTTTAATTCGCTTACTTCAGCTTTTACTCTTCTGATAATCGAGTTATTGTCATGCCTGCCTTTTGTCGCTCCACCAACGAATCTCACAGGTGTGATATTTAGCAATATTATTTAGAAATAACACGACGAAGTGATTAATTCTCCAGTAACACCAATGGATTGCTTTCTGGGCCTCTTTTTCTTCTTCTTTTCAGCTTATTTTCTTTGGTATATCAGGTCATCCCTTCGATGACATTTGCCTTTCAATACTTACAGGGAGAACAGCACTAAACGTACCAAATATACAAATTGTCGAACACAAAAGTGTTATACTGTAACAAATCAGCCAAATAAACGTTTTTCGCATTTACTTCTCCTTGGTTTCAGCTTTTTCTCTTGATTATTCGATTTATCCATGCTCTCGGATGTTGGTTCTCCCTCATGCTTTGACTGAACAGTGAAATGTACAGTAAAAAGTAATGCTGGAAAAGAAAGAAGTAAACAGTAGTGTATTTTTTGCACACATAAATGCTCTAATACCTTTACATTATCCATTTTCAGCTTTTCATCATCAATCTAGTGCCATATCGTTCGGCATAGCTGTCTCTCAACCTCTGATGTTCATGATACAGAAAAGAATACCGTAGTATTGTTGGTAAGAAACATGAATAAAGTAGCTGAAGGTCTAGCAATAGTTGAGATAGATGATACAAACGTCTTTGATTACGTACTTTCAACATTTCATCATCAAATAATCGAGTATGCGTACTCTTGCATCTGTTGCCCATCTGGATACTAAAAGAAACGACTATAAAAGAATGAAAACATAAAGCAGTGACATCAAAGAGTTTCCAGATATGCAATAAGAGCTGGAAAAACGTTTGAGACTGATTTCCTATTCAATTTCAAGTTATATTCGCTAATTTACTCATTTTACCCCAGCTCTAAAACTCTGCCTCTACATCGATGCTTACAGATCAGAGATATACACACCAATTTGAAAGCCGGAAGCAATATACAGAAGTTGGT
Organism: Yarrowia porcina; assembly: GCA_900519025.1. NCBI lineage: Eukaryota > Fungi > Ascomycota > Dipodascomycetes > Dipodascales > Yarrowia > Yarrowia porcina. The sequence goes on from ULGT01000002.1 coordinate 2,540,588, forward strand.
ACCGCATCAGTAGCTCACTAGACGTCTTTATGCTCTAATTCTACTTCATTTGTTCATTTCTTGCTTCAAAAAACGAAATCTCCCAACCCATAAGCTCTCTCCACTTGTCGGGGTGCTGACATATATATACTTGTACCTTTTGTAGCAGCAAGAAGTTTGGTTTCATACAGCTGGGCCTAGATGGTAGTGTTCTTCTTCTTCTCAAGCTTCACCGCGGTATTACTGGGTCATTATAGACTTCCCTCTATGCAAGTCTGTCTCGCTATTTACGAAGTTCACTTAACAGAAATAGTAGCTATGAGGGACATATAGGGGTGGTATACATACTAGTGGCATTTACTAATGCCATGAAACCTGTTAGATACTTCATTTCATCTCTCTGTGTTTATTCGAGTTATCAACGTCCGTTTCGGAACACTTTTAGTCCATGCTTACTAATGGAGAGAAGAACTATGAAATAACATGCCAGTGACAACTTGCAGTTTTTAATTCTCTACTAATAGGGGTATCAAGTATAATGACTCTATATGATTCCTTCTTTTCAGCTTTTATTCCTTAATTAATTGACTTATCTTATTACCTGCTTTTCCAGCCATGGTGCCCACAGAAGTGAAGAACTTGTAGCAGTAGTAGGACCTGGATACAACTACAGCTGATATAACATGCTACACCATCTATTCCAATGTCTTGACCCTTTTATTCTACTAAATTTCAGCTTTTATTCACTAATTGAACACTTATCCCTCTACATCCCCCTGAAGGGCCCTCCTGTTTTACTTCCTCAACCCAAAATAGAAGCAGAAAAGTTGAAATGAGTGAATATAAAAGGTACAATGCCTTCGCAGTAGTCAGTCTTGTGTAAATCCAAGAATTTCACCTCTGACAACACAATACTGACGCCCCCGACTGTCCCTATTAATCATTACGTGGGTTTGCAAGCCAACAAAATGGACCCTCGTCGTGTTATGTTATTCCATGCTAATATATTCAGGCGAAACCTGCGTTGAACACTCTAATTTTTTCAAAGTAACTGGAAGAAAATNCTGACAACACAATACTGACGCCCCCGACTGTCCCTATTAATCATTACGTGGGTTTGCAAGCCAACAAAATGGACCCTCGTCGTGTTATGTTATTCCATGCTTATTGAAGTCTCCGTTATATTTGTCAGCTGTATTCCTCTCTAATGACAGCTTTGCTTGGAATGACCAGAACACACCATTTGCAAAAATCGTTGAGTGAAAGAATAAAATGTGATGAGAAGAGCGATGAGAGGCCTTTGTTACACTGAGCAACTGTTATCACGTAATTTGCAGCTTAGTCTTGCTTTATTATGTTCTATTCTGGAATTGATGTCTCGCTCTGTCATGAGCATACTGGAGAGACGACATGCAACATACGATACTGGTAGGTATAACTCGATAGAATGACAATAAAAAGAACAGCACAACTAGTATAAAGCGCTTATGGCGCTTAAAAGGCTACAATTGTTCAACTGATAACTTAGTTCTCTACCTAGCACTCATAAATGATCTATATTTCACGTCTCTGTCAACTTCTTGGTTGGGACTCGAAACTTGGGTATCCATAAACTCGTGTAGATAGTGAATAAAAGCTGGATTGAAGTAATAGAAGTTGTTTGTTATATTTATACGTGCACATTAGTAACAAAACGGTACTTCTTTCTTTCGCAGAATGAAGAATACCACTTTTCTCCATATGTAGGTACAATGGGTGATGGGAACACGTTTAGGGGTTGGAATGACTGGAGTAGTTGAGGGAGAAAAGCTGATAAATAAAGGGAAAAATAGCTCATTTTTCTACTGAGGTGAAACAATGCTTTGAAATGCCCAAATGTGTCACTGGTATAGCAATCTACTGCGTTACTATATTCTTCCCATAATGTGTGGAGATGACAAAATTCAGACATCTGGAAAGTGGATTATCAAACGAATAAAAGCAGAAATGTAGTAGAAGAAAAAATTGGGGATGCTTATCCAACATATATTTACTCATTAGATCACTTTCAATTGTAGTAGACAATTGTATTAGATATATCTCTTTGCTATAATGAACTCTTGTATTTCAGTTTCTTATGGGGAGATAAAACGAGGACCCAGGAGACACTCTTCATTTGAAGATTTGAACTACAAATAAGTAATGAGAAGCTGCTATGACAATCAATAGAGTCTCCAGTATACAAATGACTAAATTCATTTGTCACTGGTAACTTTTGCTACAGTATTTCTCTTAATTGTGTGTGAACCAAAGAATAGGATACGAACGAGAACTTGGGAAAACTAGAATTAATGGCAAAAGGAAGTTGAAATCGAGTAGGAAAACTAAATCATTACGCCTTCAACTACTCATTGCTGGAGATAATCAGGTTCCCGTGTTATTATTGTATATTTTACAATGACTGCCCCATTTTATGAACTTCACTGATGGGGCGGCGAAATAATGACATACAGTTAACTTGATAAAAGGTGCTATTTCAACGAGAAGAAGTAAAAGAAGTTGATAAGGACGTTTCGGCATCTCTATAGTGTGTCCTGGTATAATCTTAGTTGCTGCCAATATGTTATTTTTGCTACATTAACCTATCCTCTATCAGAACCAAGATGGAGAGTATTACAGAGGGTTTGGATATGTTGATGCACTGAAGAACAAAAGGTGAAATAAGGATACATTTAAAGCTAGAGATGTTTCTAATAGCTACTAGTATTTATCGGTTATCTTCAAAGCTGCTTCTGGTCTATATTACCGTCCTACCTTTGTTTTGTGAGCAACATCAGAGACGACGAAACTTAGGCGCCAGGATAACTCGATCAAATAACAAAGACAAGATGAATTAAAGTACAAGATTGAAACATTAGACATCATTGTAGCTAACTACATATATTTCAGCACTTTCTCGTCTTGCTGACAAATCTTTCCACGGTATCTACCATATCTGTGAGCATCAGAGCACGAGAGCCAACACTCTGAACCTAAGATGACTCCATTAAAGAGCAAAGAAAGTTGAAAAGAAGTGTGGTAAGAAAGTCAGGACACTAGTATGCCATATATAGCGCGACTCATGACATTTGTATAACTGTTGGTAGTTTCCAGGGTTACATTTACAGCATCTTCGTGAGCACCATCGTTGGAGATGATTATTGAAAACATGTACAACTTGATGAATTGAAGGATAAAAGCTGAAATGAAGTAAAGTGAGATAAGGAAAGGATTATATAGTGCTATTAGTAGCCAATTTACCGCCGGTATATGTTTCTCGTATGTTTTAGTTATGTGTTTTTCCCTGTTCTGTCAGCAGCCTAAATGTGGTCACATGTTGACATGGGAATACTCGACTAATTATACAATTAGAACTAAAACAAAGTAGGAGAAGTTCATTAGGACATTTAAAATGACCTATAGCGTACCACAATCTACATTTAGTTGCCACCAGTAACTTATTTCTTAGTATTTCCCTCATTTATGTGGTCATCAGATAGACCGATACATCTGGTTTGGTATAACTCAAGTAAATGATACTGAAAACGTCATATGAAGAGAGATAAATAACTGCGAACGTTCTTGTCATCTTATTAATGTCACGTATCAACTTTTGGGTGCTCCCACACTTCCTTAATGCTATGTTAATCAATGTGTGGTGAGTGTAGTTATTTAGAGATATTCTTTAGGCGTAACGATATCGTTTGTTTGGACGAGGAAAGTTGAACTGAAGTAGAAAACGAAGTCAGGAGTATTCTAACAAGCGGTATTGTGCAAAGCCCTCTTTTTGGTGGTCGCCACTATGTTTTATTACAAAAATGTTCGTTTATGTAAGCATCATAGAAGAAAAGAGGAAACTCGGGACCTGGGATAACTTGGATATTGAGCGAGGAAAGCTGGAATGAAGTAGTATATAAGATTTATGGCGTTCTTAAAGACTAGTTGTTGCTAACTGATCGCTTATTGGTGTGCTTACTATGTACCAATGTCGTATTTATCTCTAATCCATGATCTGCATACATGAAGAGTCAATGTGAACATAAGGGTAAGAAGAATAAGTGACGAAGAAAAATAGAAATGAAGAAGTAGAATGGTCTGGTGACAGCTATCTAGGGTTCAATTATCATTCTGACATTTTACAGCTGGCCCCGATATCAAATTCGAGCTATGATGGCAGAGACGTAAGGATAACTTGATATATAACACATATAAGATGATAATAAGTCGAAAAACATCTCCATATAATTTTAAATAGCTCATTGTATAGTATAAACTACTTCTAGCTGTATTTGGTACGTATTAATGCAACCTTTACCGGTCTACTGTAATTTTCTTAGACCATCGGGGGTGTATCTCGATACTTGAAGAGGGAAAGTTGAAAATGGATAAACTAAAGGGGGCAGGACACTTTTGACGGTCTCTAGTATGTACCAGATAGCATGTTATTGTTGTTACATTCAATGCCTATTACTATTGCACCTTCTTTAGTTCTGTGAGCATGCTCCACTGGGAAACAAAATTAACCAACAGATAAATAATAAAAGCTCAACAATAAAGGGGTAACTACGAGAGCTGAGACGCCTTGGACACTCTATATGGTAATTGTTATTCAACTAGCTTCCTTTTCCTTTCGCAAACTAGTTATATTCCTGTATTTAGCTCCGTTGGATTCTGACAACCAAACGGAGAGATGAAATGCACCTATGGGGAAAACACGGTAAAATGGGAAAAATATATATCAAGTGCAGTAATAAAGTAAATTCCTTCATCACAGTATTACATATGGTATATTACAGCTGAGTACTTTCTTGTGCTACTGATATTCTCTAATACTGTGTGATTCTATTTTCTGTCTACATCATGGTTGAACATATTGCTGGTGTCCAGATAAGTCTCTATTTAGACTCAATAGAGCTGTTATGGCGCGGTAAAAACTAATTAAGAGCCTATTGAATATCGGTATCAGATGTTAGTACAAGTACTACATTAGAGTGCTATTTGTATGTATCAATTCTACTTGTTCTGTTGGTATCAGTAGTCTCGCAAATACTGGACTGGTGTAACTTGAGTATTGGTAAAAGATAAGACGAAATGAAGAGATATAACTAGCTGGTGATGTTTATAATAGCTATTAGAGGGGAAATGGCAATTCTCGAATGTTGCTGTCACATAATACTGTTACCGCAGGTCCTATCGTGTGAGCGTCCACGTTGGAGAAAAAGTTTAGGTCTCGGGATAATTGGTTTAATTAACGAATCAAACCTGGAACAGAGTAATATAGAAAAGCTATGAGTTTTCTGACGGCTCACCGTCTATCAGTAACTACTTGTTATTGTCAATGATGTATAATTCTCAAGCATTTATCTCTTCTACAAGCATGAATGATAGGCAACAGAATTCCAGCTGTAGGAATACCCACCAAACTGCGAATAAAAGTTGAAAAGAAATAGATTAAAGTGGTGAGAGTGTTAATAGGGCACGTATTGTGAGCCAGGTGTGTTTTAGTTGCAGTGTTACAGTTTCTTGTGCTTTGCAGGTGTCAGGTAAATAATCGACATACCGGTACTTGAAAGGAATAACTTGATAAATAGAAGCAAAAAAGTTGTTGCAAGACAAAAAAGAGGTATCAAAATGTCATCCGATACCATTAGACAAGAAAGATCCTTTTTCTGTAACTGAAATGATCCTATAATGATATTTCCCGTTTCTGTCCTCATCTTAAATAGAGGGGAAATGCAGATGAAGGGAAGACTCGGATAAGTGATACAAAAAAGCTGAAATGTAGTAACGTAAAATGTCTATGATGGTATAGATAACTCACAGTAGATAGCAGACTACTTTTTATGCTCTTATTCTGTATATTGCAGTGTTTGCCTCTATAAGTCTTACCCTTGAAAAAAGACCAAAACCATGGGTCTAGTAAAAGTGATGACATACAGGATAAAAACTGAAATGGTGTATGAAAAGTGGCTAGTTCCCAATAGAGTGACTACAAAAGACAATAGTCAGCCCTTTCATGTCTCTAATAGAAAGTAACAGAATTCTGCCCTCTCGTTTATAGGTTTCATGGATGGGACACCCACGTCATGGTGGGGTTGTTACGAACAATTGAACGATATAAGCTGAAATGAGTAGACAAATGTGGTCCATAGTGTACATCACAGATATTTGTTTGTTTTTATTATTTTATATTATCCAAACTATTTACCACTCTTGTTTTTCCCTGGTCGATATGCTACTCAGACAGAGAGACGCAATGTACGTGTAGGAAGAATTGATAATATGGCAACAAAGATATGAAAGAGAGCGAAACAAAACTCTCAAAGAGCATTACAGAAAAGATGGGTGTTAAATACCACCTTTCCATGTTACTTTTCTTGTTATTGTGCTATTTTTCCCGATTCTGAAGTTCGGATACAGAGAGACGAAACACAAGATCAGGAAGGAGCGATATTTTTACAGAATTAAGTTAAATATATGTAGAGATAAGTGTTTAAGACGATTATTTGAACACTATCATCTGATATATCACTCTTTGTTGCTCCCTGTGTGTACCTCTGCTGGCTTTCCTGCTGCGGTAAGCATTGTAAATGGGAAGAAAAATAAATTACGCGTGGGCATAATTCGCCAATCTGGGGAAAAAAGTTGACGAGAAGATATAAAAGAAATTCATGACATTTTGAAAGCGTCTAGAATGTACCTATCCACCTATATTTGTCCGTAGCATTTTGCATGTATTTCTCTCTGTTGTTACCGCATTCTGATGTGGTAAAGAAATGGGCCTATGAAAAAATTGACATAGTAGCAAATAAATACGAAAGGTGGTGGTATAAAGCATCAAGAACATCTATTTCAGTTAGGATAATGCAGCTGACTATTCTTTATATTGCTTGTACTTTATCTCATGGCGTATTTCTACTTTCTGCCCACATTGATTTGGAGGCAAAATGATGGAGTCAGGATAAGTGGAATATATGCAGAGAAAAAGCTGAAATTGTGTAGAAGAAACATTTGAGAAGGTCCATAAAGCGTATATTAGGTGATTGAGCTTTACTGGGTAAACTTATCAAACATAATTGCTATATTTACCTCTGTTATGTCGGCATCAGACGGAGAATCAAATATACTGGCTGGGTGAAACTCGAGTATTGATGCAAATAAGTCGAATGAAAAACTAAAAGACGCTAGATTCACTAACGACAGCTAGAAAAAGGTTCCTATCATCTTTTCAATATGACTGACCAACACTACTACTATTTATTCCACTTGCAGTGAGTATCAAGGTCTCAGAGAAAAAACCAGATATAAAGATAAGGCGTTTTTGAAACGAATAAAAGCTGGAATAAAGTGTCGAAAGATATATAGAGCAATACAAAAACGGCTCTGATTCTATTGATAGCATTATATTTTCGCCAGCAACATTAGCGACTGTATTAATCTGTTCTGTAAACATCTAATACTGAGATAAGGAACTAAAGCTGTAGCAGAACTTGTCTAACTAAGTAAGAAAGTTGAAATGGTTTAATACGACCTACGTAGCGTCTGTTTCTAAGTAGAATTGTGCGAGAAACCACTTCTAGTGACACAAGGTATGTTTTACTGCTACATTTACATGTGCTCTGCATAGGCAGATGATAAAACTGAAATCATAGAGTAGTAACTCGTTATTTTCAGGAACAGAAAGAGATTCACTAAAGGAGAAAAAGGTTTTCATTCTCATTCAGACAACAAGAGCACCCCTCTTGTAACTAATAAGATTTACTACTGCTTTATTCTCATTTCTGTCATCATAGAGATGAGATGAAATACAGGCGTGGAGATCACCCAGATAAATAAGAGAGAAAAGCTGAAAAGATTCTGCTTAAGGTACTAAACACGTTCTATATAGACTGCATATTGAGACAGAATACTTTTTCCTACTGCTATTAAGTGATATTGAACTACTCACCTCTATACTGTAAAAATATAGGAAGGGGCGTAAACAAAAAGTCTACAAAAAAAGGTGCTGTAGCATTGAAAGATTGCACACTTTATAAATAGAGACTTCGTAGCTATTCCCATTCATTTGACTTTCTTGGTAGTTTCTACTGTCACTATTTCCTCTTGTATGTGGTATCATCGATGGGGTGACAAAATGAAGGTGTCGGGATATGTGGATAATCAAACGAAAAACCTGTAGCGAGGTAATATAAATCAATCATAGTGCCTGTAGTAACTGAAAGTTGACTGCTGACAATTTTTAGATGTTGCTGGATAAAATTAACGCCGTATTCCCAAGTTTTTAGCGTACCTCATGAGGGGAGACATATCATGGCCTGGCACATCACGATGAAATGTGGAATAAAAGCTATAAATGAGCCTAAGCAATGTTTTTCTGGCAATTTAAAAGGCTTCTATTAGGTACTAGACAGCTTATCAGTGAGTCTAGTACTTTTTCTACAGTCACTTCAATGTTTCGTAGGTATCATTTAAGACAGACCGAAGTCAACTTTTGGTTTAGCTTGGTAAATTGATGAAAGAAAGCTGAAAGGAAGAAGAAAAAGAATCTCTCAGTATCTATGGATGCTACTAGTAGTGATTGGGCATTTCGAATTGTTTCTGCTGTTATTTGGTACCACATTCCTCTCTGTTCTGTAAGCATCAATGTCTGAGCTGACAAACTTGGTGGCCTAATAAGTCGATTAATTAGAAGATAAAAGCTGAATCAAGGTGACAAAATAGAGCTGGACATTAAGATGCTAGAAGGTGCCTTTAACTGTACACGTCTAGTTTCATTAATTACAGTCATATGTGACCTTTCGTCTGTTAGAAGGCAGCAGCTTTGGGAGAGACAGAATCATAACATAGGGTAACTTGTTTAATAGAAGAAGAAAAGCTACATAGAAGTCGAAAAACAGTTGATAGCAGTATATAGGGCTCTTATGAGGCATCTGGTCACATTTAGTTGCCATTGGTACGTAATATCGCTGGATATATCACAGCTCTGCATCTTATAGATTGTTAGAAGTCTCATGAAGTTGTATAGCTCGATGAATGGAAGAATAGAAAGTGAAATAGAGAGATAAATAAAGCCCAAGGTATTTCTGAATGCTATCCATAGTTGTCTGGGCACTCATTATAGCTACTGGAGTTTTTTCCAGTATTTATCTCCTCTCTTTCAGTGTCTTAATGTCGAGGCAAAATGTTCGCGTAGGGAAACTTGGATAAAAGGTGTTGTAAAGCTGAAATGAAGTAAATTAAAATAATAATGACATTCTAAATGGCTCATGATATGTTACAGACTACTTTTCACTGCAGTCATTATATATTTTTGACATGCCTACCTTTTCCATAAGCATCAAGGATAGACATACAAGTCTCATGTATGAAATACTTCATAACTTGCTTTACAACATTAGAAAAGAAGTAAATGAAGTGGAAAATTAGAACACCTAATTAGCTCTACTTGTAGTAGAAATAATATTAACTTATTAAGTCTCCCGTATATATTCCATCTCTGATTGTCAGCATCGAGAGGAGACCATGGTCACGATTGGTACAAGTTGCTAAATCAAAGATAAGAAGCTGAAGTGAGAAGGATTAAGAGACTAAAGACGTTCAAGGGAGCTATTAGTAGTTAATGGGCTACTTCTTCGTGTACCCAGTATATACTATTCTAGAATCCCACATTTCACCGATGAGATAAAAAGAGAAATTTTGATTAATGATGAAGAAAAGTTGGTTCGAGATAAGTTGAGCCTTGTCGACGTTCAGTCAGCTGGTTTCGTGCAGTTGATTACTGCTCTATGTTGCTATATATTATCATTACTGTGAATTTCTCTCTCCTGTCAACCTCACTATTTCGGGTGGAATGTAGACGTGAGAATATGGAAGGGGAAAAGTTGAACTGAAGAGATATTTGCAATTCAATGGCTTGAAGCGTGACTCAAGTTGCGCTATTTCGACTTTAGGGTGTACCTGGCTTACGTTATTGTCTCATATTTCTCTTTCTAGATACTGTCAAAAAAAAAAAAAAAAAAAAAAAANACTCATTATAGCTACTGGAGTTTTTTCCAGTATTTATCTCCTCTCTTTCAGTGTCTTAATGTCGAGGCAAAATGTTCGCGTAGGGAAACTTGGATAAAAGGTGTTGTAAAGCTGAAATGAAGTAAATTAAAATAATAATGACATTCTAAATGGCTCATGATATGTTACAGACTACTTTTCACTGCAGTCATTATATATTTTTGACATGCCTACCTTTTCCATAAGCATCAAGGATAGACATACAAGTCTCATGTATGAAATACTTCATAACTTGCTTTACAACATTAGAAAAGAAGTAAATGAAGTGGAAAATTAGAACACCTAATTAGCTCTACTTGTAGTAGAAATAATATTAACTTATTAAGTCTCCCGTATATATTCCATCTCTGATTGTCAGCATCGAGAGGAGACCATGGTCACGATTGGTACAAGTTGCTAAATCAAAGANCTTAGAGTGCTAACCGTTACTTATGCCAGTGGTTTAAACATGTCAATGCTTACTTCATCTCTTTTCTGAGAGTATCATTGATCAGATGTGATTCATAGCCTGGTATTACTACAGGTTTTGATAAATAAAAGCTGATAATAAGCATTATAAAGTTCACATAACTTTTACTATAGTCTCAAAAACATATTTCACCACCTCTTGTTGTTTCTAGTGTTCACTTCTACCGTATATCTTCTTCTGTCATCAGCTAGGACTAGACCCGAATGCATGCCTAGGAGTAGGTTGAATTAATACCGAATTAATGCAGAACCTAAGTGTGAAAAGAGAATCAGGGCATTACATACAGGATATCACTGTCGAAAATTCATTTTTGGCTACCCTAATTACTTATTCTGCTATATTCACCTCTATTATGTAAGCATCATACATGAGAGACCAAATGCATGATACGTACACGATAAACTGAGGACAATAAGTTGAAACGAAGTACTAAGAAGTGCCCTGATTACTCATGATATGTACCAGAACATAAGTGTC
>ULGT01000001.1:0-24527 GCA_900519025.1 Yarrowia porcina
TTTTTTTTTTTTGTTTTTTTTTTTTTTTTGTTTGTTCAATGCAGATTAAAGAATGTTAGTATGGGGTATGATATCTCTGTCCCTCTCTAGGCAAGAAAGCACGTGTTCTGGGTGACATGGCAAGTCCATGAGTCTGTCCATGGTTGTTTCCATCCTAATAACAGTGAATCAACGTCAAATGTCTGATCCACCATTCTTCCTAGCTTAGTAACACAATTGGCCCATTCGTCATCGTTACTAAACTCTTCAGGAGATACTCTGAACACATGGTACTGAGCATCTGATCTCCAATCGTCTCCAAACACCATTTCCATGACGATATCATAAGGAACGTTTTCGTACTCCTTTAGATCCAGAGATTCTCCGTCTGATTCGGTGAAAACAGCTCTCTTTGAAACGGGAGCGTAATCTGCTCGTTCTCTGAGCGTTTCTTCTCGAAACTGCGCCCATTTCTTCAACAATGAAAACGAATACTCCATGCCAATGGTCTTGATGATAAAGTCTGCTACTGCCTCTGCACAGGTTGGTTGGTACGGCTTGAGAGCCAGATCAACGGCATACGACCATTCTGCCGCTCGAGCGTACTTGACTTGGATGGGATCGTTCTTTTTGACAAAATGGGGGAGTTTCAGGTGCTGGAACCGCGAGTAGTCGGGCTCCAGTTTCCATATACTGGAAATGGTAGGTGTGAGGGAGAAGAGGTCGACCGGGGGGAGCATACCGAGAGTTAACGACCAGCGGATGTCGAATGAACAACCAGCGGATGCCAAGTATAGAGTGATGAGCTGATCACGAGTTTTAGTGATAGCTGTTGTAATGAAAGAACTTGAAGTCGTCCTTTGGTCGTAGGGTAGTTCTGTCAGGGTAAGGATAAAACTTGTAGTAGGATCCGAAGTTGCTCTGAATGACCTGAATGGACCTGAAAGATTCAAATACTTCAGAAGCCACTTCAAATGCTTGGCTATCTTATCTCAATATTGGCACTAGTCTTGGTAGGTAGACTGGGCTGATCAGTTTGTTATGGTAAACAAACAGAGATAGAAGAGATACTTGGTGAGAAGAGTTGGTGAAGAAAGGTTGGTGTAAAATGAGGTGGTTGCCGTGGAGACGAAGTGTTGAAATCGAATAGACGTCTTTTTCCACTTTTCTGGTACAAGTAAAGAAGAGTCCTCTCACCTCTCTCACCTCCCTCAACCACTTGCACTCACTCCCTGTAAACCTAACTCTGACTTTATTTGGCCGTATAATACCAGGGCCCTGCAGTGAGACATTGAGCCGAAAAGTGGGGAAGTGGGGGTATCAGAGTGGATATATCGCTTGCTATTATTGTGCTGTGACGAGACCCACTTCTAGAGCCAGTACTTCGGTACTGTACTCTGTAGTAACATCACCAAACAGCCCTTCTACCCTCTGGAATGCAGATGCACATGTACTCCACGCATTATGCTTGAGGGAAGTGGGTAGAGCAAGCCAAACGAGGTAAAAGAGTCCATTGTAGTGGTACTAAAAGTACTCAGAAATTAATAAAACCAGCATAGAAATGATCACAATCACTAATAGAATAGATTTACCGCTTTACTTTCCACTTTTCCACTTCATTTACTTCACTTATTGAACCTGGTATTTCTTTTTCCTCATTCTTGTGGGGCTTTAACTTTACCTCTTTACCTCAGTCTAGGCAAGTCCAAAGAGATGATTAGGCGAGTCAGACAAGAGCGGAACACCGTTGGAGATCTTCGGGTAGATCGATAAGAATCAGATGATATATTCACCATCAGTTGACGATACACTGCCACAAAAACATAATAATATCTCATTAACCCATTTCTGTCCCTACCCCAGCGACGTTGCACTGACAGGGGCTTTTGTTGGGGACATATAACGGTCAACGGTAAGTGGAGCCATGACCAGAGGAGTATGTGGAGACCGGGTACAGACACAGACAGAAGTGCACATACAAGCACATGACCTACACAAATAGTCCATTCTGGCACTCATTATTTTTTATCACTTGTCACCCATGTGTTAGGTCCTTTCCCACTTCTATGGCGGGTATTTTCACTCATAATTTTGGAGACTGACTTTTCCCACCCCTCTGGCACATTTCTCCAAGGGGTTACCCTGACGTTGGGAGAATGAAAATTGGTGGGACTTGGCAATACTTACACCTTCAAGTAATGGAGGAGCAAAAAATAAAAATAATATATACCCCAAAATTCACTGAAAATAACCTGCCACTTCATTAAAAGGTATTTTTTTAGAATAAATAAATTAATTAGTAATAATTGTAAAAAAGATGAACGAGTACTTGGAAGTGACGAAATGGATGATAGACAGTACTTGTAGATACTTGTACAATTAATATAAGAGCAAGTTTGTTGAGTGACTGCTCTTTTTTAGGCGACCTGTCCATCTCATTTCTGATATGGTGACCTATAAACCTTTGGTTTTGAGTGTATAAGGCATGGATAATGCAGTTTTCCCCAGAAATGTAAAAATGTGTTATAACTTGACCGTTATAGCGCCAAATCACACCAAACTCGGCAAGCAGAGTAATAGTATAACGTGAAATCCTATGGAATTTTCTCAAATTTATTCCATTACTATTAGTCGAGTTATCGGTACTTCCCTCTTTCGATAGATTGCCTCTCAGAGAAACCTATGTATTAATCTACTCAGCTGTACAAAACAGAAAACAAAAGCACTAGGCTGTTCACAAGACACAGGCCTCTCTTGTTGTACCGCTGAACATATATTTCCTTCTTCTAATAAATAGGTGAAGTTGTTTGAACAGCAAAAATGGTGCCAGTTACGGTAGTCACAGAATTAAAGCATTTAGACTTTCTTAGTTAAAACAAAAATTATATGAGAAGATAGAGCATGAAATGGGAAACATTACTGATATATTTATATACTGTTTTATTCACTAATATAGCTGTGAGGCTGTCAGTTCTGTCTGAATATTCTCGGTCCCTTCTGCTTTAACTAATCCTAACTAGAATGTAGGTCCCACCAATTTTCATTTCTCCCAACGTCAGGGTAACCCCTTGGAGAAATGTGCCAGAGGGGTGGGAAAAGTCAGTCTCATAATTTTGACCATCTAAACAACCTCCCAGAATTGTCTGTTCAGTCTAACACCTTACAGATCACAACATGGCATCATACTACAATGCAAACTTGTACAATCAAGTCAAAAACTGCTTTTTTTCCACAATTGCTCCGTAACTCCTCCCTCCATGCCCCCATGCCTCTTCCGTTTTCCATCTCCTGACCTGACCCGTCTATTACCCCTATTCCATGATCTACGATCCAACCTGACTGTGTCTCACTGATGCATCTGAAAGGTGTCTTGGTACGACGCCTGTAATATTTGGCCAACTTTAGAAGACATTGTTTGGGCCGGTTTCCATGGTAACGCGGCAAGAAGAGAAGCGCAAGAGACAGAAACCGCTGGTAAACAGTATAATGTTGCTCTCAAAGTCTCCAAAACTGTCAATCGACTTGCTGGAAGATGTGTAATATTTCTCCACCGAAATTGATTACCTAATTGATCTACAGATGTGGTTGTGGCAGTAGCCAGTGGTGTGACTCCACAGGTTATGAGTATATCGTCAGTGATAAATTAGGCACGTAACGTCAACATATCTATTGTAAGTACATATTCATATTGGTTTTCATGCTGTCAAAAGAGCAGTTAAGTGTCTGTTATACTTGAACTCCTCATTAGTATAGTGAGTATGTAGTTACAAGACTGAACAGAAGAGTCCTCTCAAAACGGTCAGTTTGAGAGATATAGAAGCAGGAACTTCTCCATTAGAACCCATTCACCATAGTGAACCACCCTGTAACTTTTCTCCTGCTCAAACGCCTCCATTTCCTCAATACGTGCTGTCAAGCCACTCAGTTAAGTAACCGCCACCGCGGCTAAAACGAACTAACTGAGAGACAAAAGTCATCGTGTTCTTGGCATACGATACGAGCACAGAATGTGCGAGTATCTTCATACTTCCTACTCAGTATCTTCATACTTCCTACTCAGTATCTTCATACTTCCTACTCAGTATCTTCATACTTCCTACTCAGTATCTTCATACTTCATACTCAGTATCTCAATACTTCATAGTCAGTATCTTCATACCTCCTACGATACTATACTCCCTTCTCCAAAACTACAATACCGGTAGTTTCTCTACAACTCGTTGTCTCTACTGCTCCACTTACTCTTAGATAAATAATTAATGCTATAAATACAAAGGTCACTTTTACAAGAACTGACGTTCTTACAAGAACTGACGTCCATGCGTGACCGGGCCTCGGTTAAGGTCTTGTTCCCACGAAAAGCCCTCGTCGTCGTTCTCTTCATCGAGGAAAGAAAAGTCGTCGACAAAAGAGGACTCGTTTTGCACGCCGGGCGCATGCGGCACGGGAACGGGAGGAGGAGCAGAAGAAAAGGCGGCTGCTCCGGCGCCGGGAGTGATGGTGATATCGGCTGCGGGGTCCAGCTCCGAGTCTTCACCGCTGATGGGACGTCCAAAGACGGCAGGGTCGTCCAGGAGACGAGAATGATGGGATCCAGCTTGCGAGCCGAGATCAGAGGGGATATCCGACGATCGACCGGAGTTTCTGTAGTCTGACGTGGCACTGGAGAACCGCAAGTCGGAGTACCGTTTGTTGGAGGGAAGAGAGTAGTCCTGGAAGTCATCATGAGTATCGTAAAAGTTGTCTGACAGAGAGGATTTGTCACGTGAGTGACCGGGACCGGGTGCTCCATGGCTAGGTGGACCCACAGGAGTTCCATCGAGTCTAGAAACACCTGAGAAACCGGATAACGAAGATAGACGTGACTTTGGTCGCTCTGCTGAAGGAGGTCCTCGAGGAGTGGCACCTCCAAACTGATGATCATTACCGTCAGGAGTCATGGGATGAGAAACAAACTGATTAGCGGTGGTTAGGGTGGTTAGGGGAGCCACGTATCGACCCATACCCATACCCTTAGCGGCAGCGGCTTCATCGCTATCGTCACTATCTTGAAGAGCTTCTGTGAATCGAGACACATGCTGAGAATTGGAAGAAGAAAAGGAGATTTGGGAGTTGGAGTACCTTGGGTCCGAGAACATGGGGCCTCTATGGGCATTGTAAGAGTCGGCAATATGATCTCCTCCAAAGACTCCTCCTTGTCCTGAAGAAGTCATATGATGATCCAGAGCATTAGAGGGTGTCGTGCTTCTGTCCTTGTAAAACTCAGTGTCTCTGCTCAACTGAGAAAGTCTAGAAAGAGTCGTTGAGTTTCTCTCACTCTTTTCGTTGTTGTTGTTGTGAACACTCTTTTCATTGTTGTTGTGGACCATTTCAAAATTAGTTCCATCTTCGTAGGACGACTCAATGTCTCTGTGGTACAGTCTTTCGTCTTCATTGGAAACACTGGTATCGTAGGCGTCATAGGGATGCTTTTCGTCCACCGGTCTGGGGCCTGAAACGCTGTCTGAAGAACCGTGGAGAGAATGATCCAGTCCAAGATCAATATCGTTGGCTCCTCGTTCTCGTTCAAGAGCAGCAGCAGCTTCCAGCTTCTTCTTTTTCTTGAGTTTTCGAGTGATAATAAAGCCATAGACAAAGTTGGCAAAGATGAGCAGGGTAAGGGAACAAAAGAGAACGGCCTGAACAACAATCAAAGCTAGACCTGTACCTGTAGTTGAGATTTTCGTCATATTCAACTCCACGGTAAAAGTCAAGATAAGAACCATGGAAACGATTCGAATGACGGCAATAGCAATATTGATCCAGTTGCCCATCTTTGTATTGAACGGTTTGAGCCAACACACGAAAATGAAGACCAAACAATCAATCACCAGCTGTCCAACCACCTGCACCATTCCATGTCCGTATCCTAGCGCCAGAAACGCGTTTCTGCCAAAAGAAGCGGCAATAAACACCACAAAACACCACCAGTACTTGACCTGGAACTGGTCGTAAAAGAGCCCGTACTTTCTGATCCATGGTTTGTGCGAAAAGAGGTACTCCAGTCCTCCCTTTTCACGTGACGCATAGAGTGCCAGAAAGAAGATCCGAGCGGTTAAAGCCAGTAAAGTGATCGTCATGAGTGCCAAAGTGATAGCTGCCAGAACTGTCGCTGCCCAAGAATCGTTTTGTTTGAATTGGAAACAACAATAGAGAACTCCTAGACCATACAGAACCAGAACGACTCGAACGATCGTAGAACCAAGATGAATCCAGTACCGTCTTCGGAAATTCTCCAGATTCTTACCTAGAGGTTTGTACCATCTGCAGTACACTTCTAGAGCGAGTTTGACGGCCATAATGAGGGTAATAGCAGCAGCCATAATAATACAAAACCAGACCAAAACGGTCATAAAGGTGTTTGTAGACGGAATAGACAGCTCCTCAACATACGCCTTGAGTCCCTGGACCAGAGAAACACCCGTCTTTTGAGGTTCGCCATTTGTAGTAGGTGTATGTCCTCCTCCTCCTCCAGATCCCATGGAAAAAGTGGCTGTTCCGTTAGAAGTATCGTTGCCACCTTCCTGTCTGGCAAACAACTGGACCATTCTTTCCGTTATCGTTTCGTTATTGAGCAGACTCCCGCCGTACATGGCTCCATTGGTCTGGTTCTGGCGAATCAACGTCGCCTGTTTGAGCTGGGTCAACGAGCTCTTTTTCAGGTTTCCTCCGGTACTGTTGCGAAACTCGTCAATCTGGTGTTGCAGGCCGTCCCAGGAGATGATCCCGACACTCCATCCGACGTTTTGCGAAAAGGACGAGTATACTGACGGGTAATTGACAGACATCATTCCGGCAGTCGCTATTCCCTGGACTGAATTGAACAGTTCGACGAATCCCGGAGCATGGAACCCTCCCGCTGGCCCCTGAGCCACCGCCGGAGCTGTTCCATGAGCCGCTGCCCCCGTGCCTCCAGCTGCCCCCGTGCCTCCGCCAGCACCTCCCGATGCCCCAGTGCCTCCTCCTCCAGCGCCTCCTCCTCCTCCTGCTGAAGACGCTGCTGCTGCCGCTAAAGCTGCGGCAATGATACCCATGGTGACGTATTTCACCGAGTCTGTCTGTGCACTGTTTCCATTCGAAATTTCTGTTCGAAAACAGCCCAGATTTTCGCCGGTATCGGCATTGAACAATTGAATGGTAATCAACCCCTCCAGATCCGGAATCTTGTATGCAATGGTGGCGATTCCTCGAGTATATTTCTCCGGCACGGCGTACATGGCCGACGCCTGAACTGGTCCCGGCCTAATCGGACACAATTCACTGACTCCCTCTTCACAGAGATTGACCGACTGGTCCAGAACCTGCTGTCCATAGGCCACCACGGTGATATGGGCCTCCAACGACACCTCAATGTTGGAGTGGCCCGACACGTTGTAGGTCACGTTTCCCGAGTTTCGGTCAAACACAAAGGAAAAGTTGGACACGCTGAGAGGACTGTCTTGCTCGGAGCAAGGGTATGCTCCTGTGGAATGGAGATTGTCGTCTGCGGCCACTAGGGCGCTCAGACACGCCAGCAGCGCCAGCAACGCTGTCCAGATTGTGGGGGTCATGGTGTGTGGTGGAGAGAGAAGGAGAAGAAGGAGTCTATCTACTGTGCCAGGTACAGGGTCTCAATAAACAAGGCTTTCTGTCAAAAGCGCTTTTTCACCTTTACACTTTTCCCAGTTGCATGTGTGTGGCCCAAGTAGGTTTTAGCAGGCCGACCAAAGTTCAAGTTTATTTGGAGCGTTAGGTTCACCGTTGAGGGGGGGTGAGAGATGGGAGGAGGATTAGTCGACGGATTTGGGTTTTGAAAGTTGCGATTTGAAGCCTGAACTGAGACGATCAAAATGCACTTTTCAAAATCTTTTTATCTCCCCTATTCACCCCACCAAACCCCCCCAACCTCAAACCTTGTCTATCTTGTCCATTGGACCAGCCCTTAATGGCAACCTGCACAGCACATAATATAATAACGAGAATGAAGCCGAAGATAGACTAGATGATAGATATGGAGGTGCTACTATGAAGGCTCATAATTCTATAGCGACAGCTTGTATCTATGATAAATTTCGCACGTTTTTTTTGGTTGCCAAATCTCAGCTCATTTCCTGTTTTGATTCAGGGGCTCCATATAGGGGCTAACTGCGGGTCATAGTCCCTCTAGCCGTATTATAAGCGCTAGTCCGGGAAGGGAAGGAAGGAAGGGTGTGCTACAAGTACCAGTATTATGATGGTGTCTGATTTCGTCCTATTTCGTCTTTCGTCTTTTTTCGTCTTTCAAAATTCTTCCTATTTTTTTTTCTTTCACCTCCATTTCTACATTACTCTCGCCGAAGATCGTCCAGCCATGTTGATCTGTCTGTAGGCTGGTTGGGTGAGACAGATGACGGGAAGAGGCGAAGAGAAGGCGCAGAACTTGAGAAAAAATAGGCGCCAAAAACACGTAGAAAAAGCAATACGGAAACTACGGCAAGAACCGGTGGTTTGCCGCCAAAGTCACGTGACATCCCACAAGCACCACCCTTGCACAGCCCTCCATGTATCTCTCATACATTCTGTCTCCCACGGCTCTCTTGGCATGTCGCTTTTTTTAGTCGCTAATTTTCACGCTCGTGCAACTTTAAGCCTTGGCTAAGAACAAGGAGTAGGAGGGGGGTAGGTGCCGTAGGTCACGTGACCAAACAAACGAGTATTTATTTGACCATTTGATTGTCAACTGGACACCCTCACCTCACTTCTTTTTTCGTCTTTTCGTCTTTTTTTTTTGCTCACGTTTTTCTCACCCTTCCCAATCATGGGCTAGCTCAGTCATAGTTCAAGCTGGGTTAGGTGATGAGATAGAGTGCGGAAGGCAAGTGCAGGATTGACACCATGCAGACCAAAAGTCTCCACCAGATCGCCAGAGGAACATTCAGGTACCTAGATCTGAGGAGGGGGGTGTGGGAGACTGTGGTTGATTACGTGAGCTACGGTGGAGTCTTCTGGTGGTGTTAACGCCTCTATCTTACGGCTACCCTAAACCTCATATTTTTGTCCTCATGTTTTTGTCGTGTTCTGTCGTATACCACCATCGTATGTACACCTCGGCTTGTACTCAGCCTTTCGTCATGCACATTGACATGTGGTTGTGCAGAGATTGAGACAGACGACTATGACGTAGCACCGGTGTTTTGCGGTATCATATGGGATCATACGTTTGTACGTACTCCGTGGCAGTGCTGACGTCACCACAATCTCTAATGTCGCTTTAGTCAACGTCAATGTCAATCTGTTAATCACCCCAAACCTGACCACCAGTAAAGTTGACAGTGGCAGTTCAGCCAAGCTCCAGCTCAAGCTCCAGCCCTAAGGAGATACCAAGGTTAACCTCACTCCTTTACTATGGAAAAAGAAAAGGGCAAGTGAGTGTTTCTACGAAAAACACGTTTGTTACCGACAGACGATGAATCGAATTCATTAGTTTGGGCTCATCGGCTACTGAAACGTTAGCGTAGACTAGAAAAAAAAATCCACCAAAAAAACAATAATTAGCGTCTATGATGGTGTCTCCAGCCGCCAGTCTCCAGCCTCCACTCTCCAGCTGTCTATCACTCCCACTTCGCTTGCATAACGACCTGTCCACGCACGTCGATCTGTTTCAAAGTAAAAGCACCAGAAAAGACAAGCGATAAAAAAGTGGGATAAAAGTGGGGGTGGGTCGTTGTCAAAAAGAGGCGGAGAAAATAGAGAAAAACCAGAAAAATCTACGGTGGAAGATTGGAGCTACCCGTAGGCTGGTGACTTTTCTAGGCTGGTGACTTTTCCACACTAATGTCGGATAACGTGCTATTGAAGCGCTACTGAGCTACTGAGCTACTGGCTACTGGCTACAGAGCTACTGGCTACAGAGCTACAGAGAAGCTATGGAATGTCTACAGTGCGTCTTAAAGAGTCTGTCTTACATGTACAGAAGTCTTAGAGAGGCAGAAGGTCTTATTGACTAACTGTCTTACTGTTCTACCGTAGTGGCCTACTGGTACATCTATAGTATGGGTACCGGTACATACCGGCACTTGTAGCAAACCACAGACATTACAATCATCCACTTGTTTATCATTCACTTCTTCTTCACTGCGACATTAGCTTGTTCCTCAACTCTGTCTCACTCGAATTATCCACCACCCAAACTCACTCGTATCTTATCTAACGGTTCGTGAGGGGTGTATACAAGTACCCCGTATGTACTTGCACCTACCTGTTAAGAATGTCTAACACGTTTGCACTTACTGAACGTGGACACTTTGTATTTGAGTCTTGTTCACTCACCTGAGTCTGAGTTCTACCAGCTTCTTCTGTCTCAGGAAGGTGCAGTGTCCGTATACAAGTACGTACCGGTATGATACAGAGTACTCTGTCAGACTGTATACTGGTGACGGACCGTATCTACGAGTACGTACCGGTACGTGATCGTGTGACCGTTCGATCTGTCATTAAAATCACTCCAAAATAATACCAGTTAACGACCGTCTACTGACCACACTGCATTTTCTCTGATACCATGGATTTCCTCTCTCTAAAATCTTGTCTTTTGTCTTACTAAGTCTCACTCTCATCATTACCTGAGCTTCCTGACATTCCTTCTCACTTTTTTCTTCCACTTCCTTCCTCTGCCTTGCCTGTCTCACCAGTGACAAGAGTTTGGCTAAAGTGATTGTTTTTCGATTGTCACGTAAGACCAATTGTCTCACCTGGATTGCCAGAAGATGCGAAGAATGTCTTGAGCAAGGATGGGGAGAGGTCATGATGTCATACTTATACAAGTACCGGTAGGAACAACACTAATTATGGAGGTGTTGTGTATGAGAAACGTAGGGAAAAAAAACCACTATACAACCAATAAATTTAAACATCTATATAGACCCGATCACTCAATCTCTCATCTCAATCGTATCTAATGTACCAATGTATCCAGCACATTTCTCTTTGTGCATTCTATAGTGTGGCATTGGTAACACTTCTGCATACCAGTATAAACTGTCAAATTGTTTACTCCAGCTGCCCCCTAACCAACCCACAGCAATCATTCTTACACTACTTTATTCATCCACCTTGCTTGCACGTGAATTCCAAAAACTGCCCGCAAACAAAACTCCAGTATTTGTTTTTGTGTCTCAGCTGCACCAGCGATGTCTGGCAGTCTAGCCTGGTGGGTCAACCATGTACGACTGCGTAGTTGCAGGTGTGCAATTAGTAAGGATCCACTGGGTCAGAAGAAACTGTAAGGATAAGTTGTAACTAAGAAGAATCTTGTCAGAAGATGATGGTTCAACTGTACTAGGCTGAAGGGCTGATGTGAACAGACTGAGCTCTCTGACATTAGTGAGCTATCCAAACTTGATATACTGGAACGTTTGAATGACCTGGATAACGCCTAGTGAGTGATCAAATTCCTCACACTGATCCTTGTAGTAATCTGCATTGAATGGGAGACCGTCATCAGAGAGAATCTCTCAAACCCTTACCCTCATTGATGATCCCTATGGTACTGATGGACAGTATCTCTGTTACTACAAGGTGAACAAAGCCTGTCCTCTTCCTGAGCTTCCCAAATTTGATCTGAAAGCTCTTGGATGGTGGGGTGATATGCCTGCCAATATTTCTGTTCCCAAATCCGAAAACAAGACCTTCAATGTGGCTCATTTGAGTGATCTTCATATTGACTTGCGGTACGAAATGGGAGCTGAAGCAAATTGTACTGAGGGGGGAAAAATGTGTTGTACTCCTGACCAGTTCAACAAGGGTGCTCGAGCAGCTGGTTTGCAAGACGCTCTTGTTCCTGCTCAAAAGTATGGAATGTACACTTGTGATGTTCCTGCTCCTATGATTGATCTACAGACTGTAGGACAGTTTGCTAGAGAAAAGCAGTTTGAATTTGCCATCTTCCCGGGTGATATGGTATCTCACGATGTTGCTTCTCAGACTAATCTTGCCAACACTGCTCTTTCCGAAGAAGCCATTTACCATGTTTTCAAAAAGAATCTCCTCAGGCTCACCATTACCTCAGATCCACTTGTAAAGACAGGAAATCGCTTGCAGAGTTGGTCTTAGAGGAGTACAACTGCGTGAGATCTGTGAAGGAATCGATGGCCCTAAGCAGTACTTGTACTTCTACTCGTAATGGCCTGGCGGAACAACGTGTTGGTATGCTCAAGCAGTAATCCTCCGTAGTGAAGAGGTGGGTTCAGGCAAGATACTTCCTAGTTACAACTTATTCTTACCTCTTCAGGCTTCTGTTGTTTAGAGCGTTGTTAGTTATACCTGAGGTATCTATACAGCTCGTGCAAGTCGTGTTAGACCTGGCCGTGTCCTAATGGTAGCAGTGGTTCTCTTGTAGGGTTTCTACTTCTGTCTGGCTAGTACGAGTACAAGTATTCGGAGTCAGGCTCAGATATCTACCTTCTGTGCCAGCAGTGATTGTAGACAGCAACTCCATAGAATCAAGAGGTCGAGTGGTACACATACGAGTCTTCATGGTTACGAATGTTTCTTTTGGCACTCTCAAGGTCACAGTATGCTCTTAGGTGCTATACCAGAACTTGTACAGTCTTTTCCAAGTACCTCGAACAGTACCGGTAATCAGACTCGCATTCAATCTCCTGAGGTTCGTACTTGGAAGACCCCTTCCCCTAACCTGTCCACTCTTTCTTATATCCAACGGCTCGTGCTAAGCTACTTGTAATTAAACAGATAGAATAGGTTGCACCTGACTTTGAGAGACGACTCGTGAATATCAAGTACCATCACTACTTGTACAAAGTACATACAGTACCATCATTAGCAAACCATCCTCTCTTTCAGCCCAGTGTAAGACTCCCTGGTATGTACTCCACGACATTGAAGACCCGGCTTTGGACTTTTCCTGATACATACAAGTCTTCTGGTGTCGTGGCTCATACCAGGTTGTTCAGTTGGTTGCTATGAGATGGGCGGATTGAAACTCTTCAGTACATTCCATTGCTGTTGACTGATGTGGATGGCTACCAGATTCGTGAGAATTAGCCCGATTCCTGGAAATGCCTCTATCTTCAAATTCTCTTCCATTCCTACTTCCCAGTTAACCCTTCTCCCCCCTCTAATCCTTCGAATAAAATTATGCTACTTACTTACTGCTTAGAGTGGATGAACAGAACATCGGGCATATTGGACAGCATCCTAGGATCTAAAGACTCCTTGGACCCCTCAGAAATGAACTTTGACTGGCTCCATTATTCAACGTCCAACATATGACCTCTTCCTACTCTTTCAGATCAACCTCACCCTCAATAGGGTACTTCCATGTCCTCCTTCAGATAACGATATAATCACTTGTTCCATCGGTGAAGCCTTCGTTTCTCTTTCTTAGCTCATTAACCAACAGTCTTCTCAATCTTTGATTCACCTGTTAACATCGTTCAGACCATACTTCAAAGTGCCTAACTCACTAACCGATCAACTTCGCTTCGCTTCGTTGACCGGTTAACTCGCCGCCACCTTGTTCTTACTCTCCTCCACCGGCTCATCCACAAACTGAGGCACCTGTTCCTCCAAATAACTAGGCACAGACTCTCCCTCGTTTGCCTCAAACTCCAGTTCCTCACCTAGAGCCTCCAATTCCGCATCCAGTTCACTTTCAGACACGTCATCGGGCACGTTGTAATTCCTCGACATTGTTTCCTGGATTTCCGCAGAAATGTCGAGCAAATCGGCCATTTCGTCCTGCAAATCTTCAATCTTGTCGATATTGATTTTTCCATACTGCTTTTTGAGCTCCTTATTGGTCTGTTTCATGACATCAACGGTTACCATGACATTCTTGAGGTTTTCAGTGGTCATTTGAGCCTGCTGCATGTTCCAGCTCTGCGATTGAAGCTGGTCCTTTTGGGCCTCAATCTGCTTCCGCTGTTTGAGCACTTTGAGCGCCTTTTGTTTCATGGCGTTTTTGCCAGGTCCATCTCTCATTTTCGACATTTTCTGCTGGTAGGCAGACAACTCCGAGTTGAGCTTGGACAGAGAAACGTCCAGAGACGCCATCCGGCCATCGATCGAGTCGACCGCATCGTTCAAAGTCGGTTTAGGAGCCTTGTTTCCTCCTCCAAATAGTCTGTTCATGGGGGTGTAGTTTGCAAGTGAATACCTGGTGTCGTATCGTAGTATCCTTGAGGTGTATCTTGATACTCATCTTCCTCAGTGCATAATCAGTGGCAACTTAAATCAGGTTATGACTGTCGAACTAAGGGTGGGTTACATGAACTTCATAAGGAGGTCCTATCGTCTCCGCAAAAAACTCGGCTGTCAATAACCGTCCGAGCTGTTTTCGGAAGGAGCTCAAAAATGGGCTGATAGTCACGTGATGCTTAGTAATCAAGTTCAGAACGAGAATAATCGAACTCGAATGTGAAAAAGTACCTTAGACTAAGACTATAGCGTATTTTCATGATAACGATATCAACGTCACTACGATACCTTTATACTCTTCACTATCTCCCCAGTCATCTCTTCACTCGCGTCGCACCACATCACGTGCTTATCTCAATGTCTTAGTCACGAGGCAGACTAACTTTGGCGACCGTTAGTCACTGCTTACAGCGCCGTATGCAGAGTGGAGAGTTGAAAATGGTGAAAATTGTCAGAAAATCAGAAAAAATCAGAAAATTTTGGAAAAAATCACAATCTGTAGATCTCAACGAGGGCTTCTTTCTGGTACCACTCTCATCTCTCCAGCATCATTATTTCACCCTGTGTACTGCCTCCCCCCCACTTCAAACGGCGACTAATAAGTCTCTTTTAAAACTCGGAGTGTCAATTTATCCGCCGAGGGGTGAACTCTTACATGGCGAATATTGCTCCTTTTGCAATTTTGAAAATTGCAATCGATAGCCCCAGTTACGCTGATCAAAATGGTACCACTTATACCGCTCCACCTCTACTACTTCATCCACAAACCCCCACCCTCCGTCCCGCTCAAAGTACGGGGATTATAAACAAGGTTTGGGTGGTGGACTTGCACATGAGAGTGATGTGAGGTATTTAAGCGGCTGGATTCCGGGGAAAAAGACGATAAACGACAAAATCAGCTTAGTCAGCATTGACAAACATATCCCCCCATCCAGGTTCCCTCTATTTGTCACGTGACAGAACTTTTCCACGGCCAAACCTAATTTGAAGACTTCTTCAATATCACGTTTCCAACTGCAATATCTCCACAACCCCACATGAGCCAGTTTTCCGCCATTCCCGAAGCCCTCGAGGCGTTTAGTGAGTATGAGATCACGTGCGATAGCACGTGACCGAGTATCTTCAGATCTGGGTCACGTGACCATCCCCCACACTCCCTAACCCAGAAAACGGCGAGTTTCTCGTTGTGATGGACGATGAGTCTCGAGAAAACGAAGGCGATCTGATTATCGCTGCTGCCCAGACAACTACCGAAAAAATGGCCTTTTTGATCCGACACTCGTCTGGATTTGTGTGTGTGCCTCTTTCCAACCAGCTGGCGGACAAATATGAGCTTCCTTATATGGTTGAGAACCGGACGGATCGTCATGGAACGGCTTATACTGTCACCTGTGACGCTATTGAAGGCACTACTACCGGAATCAGTGCGCATGATCGAGCTCTGACTGCCCGATGTCTTGCTGACAAAGATACAACGGCCGCTTCGTTCATGAGACCGGGTCACGTGGTGCCTCTGAGAGCTGTGGATGGAGGAGTTCTTGCTCGACGAGGACACACTGAAGCTGCGGTGGATCTGTGCAAGTTGACGGGTCAGCCTGCTGCGGGCGTGATTTGCGAGATTGTCAGAGACGAGGACGGTCTTATGGCTCGAACTGACGATTGTCTGGAGTTTGCAAAGACTCACAATATCAAGGCCATCACTATTGATGCTCTGGTCAAGCATATCGAGAGCCAAAAATAAAAGTGCTGGCGTCTGCTGTCTAGACTGCTATGGTCCATTGGATCAGAAAATGTACATTTAAAAAATGCATGATTAATGAGAGAGGAGCTACCAGTAACGAAAGGTTGGTAAGCTGCAAAATGACAAAACTGACCTGTTACATATGTGTAACAACATACAAGTGACATTTGTAGTGTCAGGTCGCTGACAGGGTCAGTTGGTACAGATCTTAGGTCTTTCTGTCTTGGAAGGTGGGTTCTTCAAGTATCAAAATTGACGTTATTCTTGCATTTCTAAGAGAAGAAAGGTGTCATTTAATGACATTCAAGACTTCGAAGATTCTTCTTGAAAGATCTGAGAAGAATGGTGAGAACTATGACTCTGGAAGTACAATGACTATAGGTTCTTTGAGAGTGTTGAAGGCCGTAAGTCATTAGTAGAGTGCTTATGGAGTATTAGGAGACTGTCTGTAAGAAGATACAGACCTATAAGAAGAAAGACAGTCTGTGCAATGTGACTGACTGCCTGAAAGAGTATTATCGAACATGATGCTCTATCTGGTTCTCTCTTACATCTCCTCAATTACTGTACTGGTACCATCAGTCTTGTTTGTAGACCATGGTCCCTGTACCTCTATCAGTACATTATGCTCTCAATAGAAGAGTCTCAGGTTCTGATAGAAGACATGAAGTGTAAGATGTAATTGCAGTACTGTACCGGTACGAGAACTGGGTGTAGATGATTGATTATACATTGAATCAAAAGTGGTATAATCCACCAGTGACGAACCAATGTTCTTTAAGACTGTGTCAACCGTCTCAGCTCGTTTCCGGAAAGCCTCTCCTCATTTACTACCTGCTCAATGGCGCACATGTCATTAAAATACGGCTTCAGTCGAATGTCAATAGATCTTTGAATGTAAAGGAGTGATCAACAACGAGGTCAAGTGTACTGTAGATTTGATTGGTACGAATCAAGCGTAGTTGATTAATAATCTATTATACAATAAATAAATACAAATGGAGATGCAAAATTTCCAATGTCACGGGTTCTGCCCTCTCAGGTGTGTCGTTTAATAGTACAACTACATCCTGAGACTGGTTCTCAAGACTCTTATTGAGCCACTTGCGTTGAGTAAGGTGGCTGTCAAAGCAGTATAGACTCTGCGATGCTATCGTCTTGCAAAATGAATCTTTGATGCTTCGGGAGGGTTACACTGGCAGAGAAGTTTCTGTCCTTGAGCGACTCAGATGACTTTTGAGAGATAGCCAATGGGTTAGTAAGGTTGAAATCTCTCTTGTCTTGTTTCAAGTCTGGTTCTTGGCCTACCTTAAGATCTTACAGGAAATCTTGAGGTACCGGTACATACAGAAACGTTCGCAGCTGTGACAATGCCGTACTGAAGCCAGGCCAAGGCTCCACAGTAAAAGAGTCTGCAGTTCCACGAGTCGTTATCAGGTTAGGCACGGACTGAATCATTTGGATGGCTCTATGTAGCATAATGTTGCAGTCTCTGATAGCTCTTTCAACCTCCATAGCTTGACATGATAGAGTAAGTAGAGTGTTATGGACATGATCTCTTGGAGAACAAGACAGACTCTTTGTCATGTTGGTCGTATTGTCAAGACAAAGTCAAAAGTCGTATCGAGAAGCTTTCTTGGGCTTTGAAGCTATCTTGAGGCCTCTTGTAGAGCTCTATGGTCACTGTAGCTAAGAAACTGGTACCTTTAAACATCAGAAGGGGAAGAAAAAAAATATAGTGCGAGAGATCCGCAGCTACTAGAGCAATATATCTGCAGTTTTCGGATCTTCTGGTGTCTTTTTAGCCAATAATTTCATCTCTCTGAGATGTTTTGACGTACCAAATTGAAACCATGAATGAATGCTATGTGGACAAATGTGCTAGACCAATGACTACAATCACTTTGTAGATGGTAAAACAGTCACATACCAAAGTTGGCATATTGATACGACCATTACTACCAGTACCGGTACTTCAGCATCGTGTGTGGTTGAGTTAATGGTTTACTGACAGCTCTCGGGGAAGCGCATTAGTTTCACGCCGGTACCTTAAAAGTCCAGTTCTGTGATGAGAGTTTTGTGAATGGATTCCGAGTTGCATCTTATACTTGGTGAGTCTCTAATATTTGTCATACCCAAAGCATTAACCATGGACAAGTGCTAACAACTGTAGAGACGGGAGAAACTAGAAAGACATATGAAGCTCAGTAGGTAGAAGAGAAACTTATACAGAGCTGCGTCTATACTTACTTCTGGTCAACTATTGCTACAGCTACATTATCCTCCTACAGATACCAGACATACTTCCACTTGAAGCTACAACTACGGGTACCATACTTGTACAGGTAGCTGAGGGACCCGACGATCCAGACGCAACCAGTGCTCTAGGCCCTGTCATACTGAATCCAGTCTACTGACTGTAGATACTTTTGCTTCCTGCAGCAGAATTACTTGTAGTCTTATATCATAGACTCTCTGCCGTATCATTTAGATCATACTACAGGTACCACATGTAGTAGAGCCCTTCAAGTCAAAGAACTATTAGTACACCCCCTCTACTCTCACTCCATCCAACATGATAGGTTGCTGACTTTCACATTCCACCCAACTGATCTACCTGTACCAATCAATGCGTAGTCAACCAACGGGGCGAGACACTCGCTCACAACACTCTCTAACTCCATCTAACATCGTGTATTACTGACCCATCTCCTGGATGACTCCCTATCAATGTAGCCAATCAACGATAACTAGACATCTACCGGGTCTCCGATGCTCGCTTAATAAACACTCATTCACTCCGTCTACCATCATTCATTACTGCTATCCATCTTATCCTTCGTACTGTAGCTGACTAGAAGTGCTCGCTAAACTCCGACACAACTCGACACTCGCTCGCTTAATAAACACTCAACCACTCCATCTAACATCATATAAGTCCATCCATCACCATATATTACTGACTATCCATCTTATCCTTCAAAGCTAACTAGCATCTACTAAGTCATAGATGCTCGTTAGGCTAACTCCAACACAACTCCGACACTCGCTCGCTTAATAAACACTCGCTTTGCTCGTATTTATAAAGCTCCGCTCTTGTCTTTGTTTATTTCTTAACCACCTCCTTAACCGGCACCCGTCTCTCCACCTCTCCCCACTTGAACTCTCTGTTGGGGTTCATAAACTCCTTGACCACCTCATCAGTAGCCTTGGCTCGGTTGGCCTGGAACTCGGCCACAAAACCCTGCAGAACCTCAATACACCGTTTCTTGAGATCGCCAGTCATCAGAGCTCCACTCTTGTAGTCATTGTACAGCTTCTCCAGTTCAGCATCATCTTCCAAAAAGAAAGTCAAGTACTGGTAAGCCACATCAACGTCAGGGTCTCCTCCAAACTCCTGCTGCTCGGCCAGAGTAGTTCGTCCGCCGGAAAAGGCGTACTTGTTGATCTTCTTCTGAATCTGTTTGGCAGTATCGGTCATGAAAATGGCAGAAGTATCGTCTGAAGCCGACATTTTAGTGGTAGAGCCCTGGAGAGCCGGGAAGAACTTTGCGTGGATAAGAGAGGGCTTGGGGTACTTTAGTTTGGAAGCCACATCTCGACAGACTCGGAAATAAGGGTCCTGATCAATGGCACAGGGAATCAGACAAGGAATGTCCTTTTTGTCGCCAAAAATGGTGGGGAAAGAGTTGGAAAAGGCGGTGGCGATCTGAATGGACGCAAAATGCACCTTGCCAATACAATCCGAGTCCTGGAACCCGAACACGGCCTTGGCAGTGGAAGTGGTAATCTGACGAGACACTCGGACCACATTTTCGTAAAAGGGACCTCCCATGTACTGCAAATCGGAAAAGATGAAGGTCTTGTTCATGTCGAATCCACAGGCAATGATATCCTTGGCATTTTCCACGGCAAACTTTTTGACATCTTCAATCTTGAGTTTGGGCTTGAACAGAAACTTTTCGTCGTCAGTCAGCTCGATCACCAGAGGCACATCAAACACGTCCTGCAGCCACTTGGTGAACACAAACGGCGTCATGTGGCCCAGGTGCATACTGTCGGAAGAAGGACCTCGGCCAGTGTACAGAAAGAAGGGCTTTCCCTGCTCATACCGATCCAAAATCTTGGTGAGATCTCGCTCGGAAAAAAAGACTCCTCGTTTCAGGAAAATGTGGGGCTCGTGGCCAGTCACCTCCTTGAACCGGGTAAGGGTTTCGTCGGTGATTTTGCGCGTTCCAAACTGCTGGATCAGCTTGTCGTAGTCGATGGCCTGCTGTTTTCCAGACTCGTCCACGGCTCCTTCAACGTCCCAGGGAGTGATATTCTGCTCCACGGCCTTGGAGGGGGCGGGAGTGGAGATGGAAGTATCTTGCAGCTGCTCAGTCACGTTTTCAACGGGGGTAGTCATGTTGTGGTGGAGATATGGTGGTGGAAGAAATACAGATATTTCAACTTTATGCACGAGAACTTTGTGGGTGTGAGGAGTGGGCGAAGGTGATATGAGTCAGACTGTAGGAGATAGAGGAGGTTCTAAAGCGGCAAAAAGTGGGGAGATAAGGGGGGCGTAGTGGGGGAAGCGGCTGGCAAAAAACTGGGACTTTTATCGCTCTAGTGGCCAAGTTCAAGGGACATAAAAGGTGTGTTTATGCACTGTATAATAGGGTGGTATTGGAGAATTAAAAGGGGAAAATGGGGAAAATTGGTAAAAAATAATTGTGCGAGTTTTGGAGAAAAGAAATAATACAGGAGCATCTCACAAGTGATATCTTCTATTTTTAAATGGTACTCTATGACTCCATAACCCATGACCTGATCTACCCATGTCCTTGTAAGGCTAAGTAGATGCATCTCTAAAGCTAACTAGATTTAGGGAGCTAAGTGGTGGGAGAGGGAAGAGAAGAGGCCCATAGAAAGGAAAGAAATAACCATATTAACGACTTTTCAAAAGTTGCAGGCTGTTTATTGTGTCTACCAGAGTCAGTATATCAGCTCACATCACCTCCACCACCTTTCGTTCACTCTACAACGCCTCTTCTCTGCCTCCCCCGGCTAGCCCCCGCTAGCCTCCGTTAGTACATCTCGAGTGAGGGGACACGGGGAGACTAAATTCAGGCGTAATCGGCTAACATCGGGCTAGGGGAATGCGGTGGAGAAGTTCCCATCATCGTCTAGACGCTATATCTGTTTTGTGGGGTATGTTCTAAGATCGACTTTGGAGAGAATGGGGGATTGTGACTCTGAAAGCGAGCTGAAACGAAAAGGACCTTAGTAGACAGATTATGATCACCCATTGGAAAGCCTTGATCAAGTCTTTGTGACTCTTTTCTCTAAAGTTGTCGTTCTGACTCATATCTACGTTTCGTCTGTTTCATAGAAGTACCTGGTACTCTAATAAGAGCATAATAGACACTACATACAATGAAAAGGAACTTCTCATTATTTGAATAACACATTGAAACTCACGTCACATGTCAATCAAACCTCATCTATAAGTTCCTAAACAGCTATTACCTCTTCTCTTCATCTACGTAATCTATCAATACATCGTAATACTCCTCTTCAAGAGCTGAAAGAAAATAAAAATAACTCACTTTGCGTATCTATGCACCATTAAATCACGTCAACGTCCATTTCTTACCTCCATTGGCTTGTATTACACTATCTCTTTATAGTCATAACCTGTTCATTAACCTCATAAGTAACATGTCCACCTAACTTCCCCAATAAATACCCTAGAAACACAAGACCTATTCCATAATGTAGTCCTGGACCAATTGAGTCTTTCTATCCACTTTTTATAAATTTCCCTCATACAATTTTCGGAGTTATTGTTGTTCTTAGTATTCCCTTCAAGCCCACTATCTGTAGAGCATGAAGAATACCTAATCTAAACACCAACTTCATATTAGAAGTACGGAACGAGTATCATAGTGCTTCAACATGATAATCTACTCACCCAAATTCCAATATCAACTTCTACACTTCCCAATACCCCCTCCGAGTATTCTCCGAGGTTTACACACAGAACTACCGGTATGAGTCATCTACACTCTTCAATGTACATACCCGGTTCGTACTTGTAGGTACTCCCGTCACCTACTCTTTATCTACTAATAAATTCAATACATACGACTCGTTTACTGTCCGTTGACAAACTGGGCCTCGCCGGTGAATCGCTTCTCGGCCTCGTGCCAGTTGATAACGTCCCAAACAGCCTTGAAGTAGTCGGCCTTGACGTTCTTGTACTGCAGGTAGTAGGCGTGCTCCCAGGCGTCGATTCCAATGAGAGGAATGTAGTTGCCGACAACAGGGTCCTGGTTCTGCTTGGTGATGACCTCAACGTCGCCAGTGAGCTTGTTCTTGACAATCCAGGCCCATCCGGAGCCCTGGACACCAGCCAGAGCAGCGTTGGTGGTGGCAATCAGCTTATCGGCATCACCCCACTGCTCCTTGATGGCCTTTCCAAGAGGAGAATCGGGGGAAGGCACCTCTCCTCCTCCCTGGCCCTTGGGAGCCAGGTTCTTCCACCACAGAGAGTGGTTAATGTGTCCTCCTCCGTGGAAGTTGATGAGGTTCTGGAGCTCGACAATCTTCTTGAGGTCTCCAGACTTCTCGGCGGCAACAAGCTGCTCGGTGGCGGCGTTGAAGGAGTTGACATAGGTCTGGTGGTGCTTGGTGTAGTGGATCTCGTTGATCTGGCCGGAGATGGCGGGCTCCAGAGCACCAAAGTCGTAGTCCAGCTTGGGGAGCACGGCGGTGGTGATGGTTCGGCCGGCGGCGGGCACGGTCTTTCGCAGGGTCTGTCGCAGAGTGTTTCGGGCAAGCATTTTGTGACAAGAGTAGTGTTGTGGAGACGGAAGAGCGTGGCTTGCTTCTTATAAACTCCCAGCCAATTGAGTTTGAGTGGGGAGGAGGGGGGGAGGACTGGTCGGGTGAACATTAACTAGCGGTGGTAGAGGGATAAGAGTGGTACCATTGTGATCGCCTCAATGAGCTGATTCTAATGGTACTATTTTTGTCTCTCTAGCTCATCAATTGCGTTTTAAAACTACCACCCTCTATTCCCCCAGAAACGTGCAAACCCAATATTCAATTGCTGCAAAGATTGGCCAGACGGAGCAAACGGAACGGGTATAGACGAGGTACAAGTAGCCAGTACCAATAGTCAATAATGTGCTTAGTCATGTGAGTAAGGGTCAATTGTTGCTTAGTAAGAAAATTGAAGCATTTGTTGTCTTCTATTTATGTTCTTCATGGCTCTACGTCTTCCCTCCATATTGCCGTTTCAGAATACAGTCTTGGTTGGTAAGCTGAAGCATCTAGACTGGCATATGATAATACCCATAAGAAGGGGAACGTATCAATTGAAGGACGGTATTCAGGGTATTTGTTGAGTGCTAAAGTCACTATTTATTGCTGCTGTGTTATCTCGCCTCCAAATAAATTGCTTCCAATATTTATTCTTTTTTTCGCCTCTTCTTCCGTCATCTTCCATTGGTCTTCTCTCATCTCTCTTCCGTATTACAGTATTGTAGATTAAGCCACAACTCAGACCTTGGTAGAAGACATTCTCTAAGATCAGTTGAAGAGCCACACTTAGTAGGAAACATCGCCTAATCATCTCAGTAGTACTCGTAATACTCGTGTATTAGTCATCTTCGATCTCCCCGATTTCCCGATATAGATGTCTCAGGGATGCATGACCCAGGCACAAGCGACATGATGAGATGTCAGGGTCTGAGTGGTTGAGAAGTGCTACATGTACTGTACGATTTCAGGACCAATTGATCAATTAAGAAATGTGAAAGATAGTCCGTTTTATGTCACGTGACTACATTCCTCATAGTCATCTTTTCGCACTTGATACCCTCCTTATGATGCCTCAGTTCACCTCCCCCTCCCTATAAACCCCAGTTATGATTGCTGGATTAGGCGAAGAAAGCAGGTGGTGACGTCAACCCGCTCAATCAGGGAGAGGTGCATTGAGGCGGTGGTGTGGAGGGAGAATGATGAGTTTAGAAGGTGTTAATGGGGTTTTTAACGGGGGGTCTAGTAGAGCTTGATGTCTCAATACACTCTCTACAGACATGCCTCTTATAGGTCCTCAGGTTATGAGTATGAAGAGAAAAACAATTGGGAGGTGGTTTCAAGTGTTCGATCCTTCTGAATCATTATCTTGGGTACTTTTGACCTATTGAATATCATCTTTCAGCCATGTCCATCTTATACTCTCATTATGTCAAGTATAACCTAACTAGAGTGAAAATAGAGGAGCTGTATACCTGTACTAATAATGAGCGATGTGGTGATATAAGGCACTCTGATAATCAATTCGACCTCCTGAAGCTCACCAAACTCTTCTAACTATCGACATCGCTTTTATTTCCATGAATATACCCTGTTCCAACCACACCCTGAACCTGCCCCTTCTTATGTTTAGTTGGGACTATACCCTCCAACTTGACACTCTACCTGGTACCACTAGATCCCGTCCAAGAGGCTAAAACTTTTGAAGACTGAAACACTATCTACTCCCCAATACCAATTGTCTTTCAGGTATCAATTCTCCTATCTACCAACTCCCCCCCCCCCC
>ULGT01000001.1:24783-39938 GCA_900519025.1 Yarrowia porcina
CCCCCCCCCCCCCCCTCTGACTAATCAGCATCAGATAACTGCACATGCATATGCAGAGACTGATTTGCCACTGAACGAACCTCCACTCAATATGGGAAATTCTAGCTATAACGACTCCGAATAAATCCCAAA
The DNA here is from genome assembly GCA_900519025.1 of Yarrowia porcina. NCBI lineage: Eukaryota > Fungi > Ascomycota > Dipodascomycetes > Dipodascales > Yarrowia > Yarrowia porcina. The sequence goes on from ULGT01000001.1 coordinate 24,916, forward strand.
ATATTCACTTGGGCCAATTGACCCCCCTATCTTTTCCTCCTAACTTCCCCCATTTTTGTCCATTTTTCCCACCCCCACCAACCCCCCGCCTTGACAACAAAGTTTGAACCAACATTATCGTGGGCCCATTCCACTCACATCTCTACATACTGTACCGGTACTAACACTACCCACTCATCCCCCACCATGGTCGCATCTATTCTCGCTACCGTCGCCCCCTACCATCTGTGGACCTACTCTCTGCTCTTTGGAGCCACTGCCTACCAGTCCTTCTACAACGGTATCATTGCCTACCGAGCTCTTCCTCATGAGCACTTTTCCAATCTCCAGGCTAAACTCTTCCCTGGGTACTTTGCCTTCCAGGCTTTGGCCTCGGGGTTCCTGCTGCTGACTCCTCCGTTTGTGGCCGGTCCTGCCTTTTACTGGCCCCTAGGAATCTCTTTGGTTGGAGGTCTGCTCAACACTCTGATTCTGGGTCCTGCTAACCGAAAGGTTATGGCTCAGAGAAAGGCCCAGCTCGAAAAGGAGGGTCTGTCGCACCATAAGGACCCCAAGGCTTCCGATGAACTCAAGGCTATTAACAAGGAGTTTGCCAAGGTCCATGGAGCTTCTGTGCTGGTCAACATGATTGCTTTTGGTGCCATGACCTTTTACGGAGCTACTCTCACCGCTGGTCTTCTTAAGGCTATCCCTAAGTAGACTGGAGAAGTCTGAGAAGTCTCAGAAGGCCTCGAAGAGGGCTTCGTTGGTCCTCAAAGAGGGCTTCGTTGGTCCTCAAAGAGGGCTTCGTTGGTCCTCAAAGAGGGCTTCGTTGGTCCTCAAAGAGGGCTTCGTTGTTAAATGGCCTGACGGCACAAGTATATAATAACCCCACTGAATAAATGATGATAATGAGAACTGGGAGGGGCAATGAAAATAGAACCGGTAGGTAACTTTTTTCCAGTGACCACCATATGGATATATGAGGGTGTGACGGTCGTGACAGATGTCTGTCCTGTAGATGGTCTGGACTCTCTTGAGTAACCTGCCATTTCTGAAAAAGACTCTTAACCTGTCACAAACCCCATGTCACCTTATATTTGTGTTGTGGCACAAACCAAAACTTGGATTGTGCACATCTTTGCCCCCTGTTCCCCGCTCGACACCATTCACACTCCCCCTCCACTCCGGCCGAATTGGAGACAGAACATGATTGCGTCCGCCGCTTTGGAAGTGGAGGGTTGTGTGAGTGGTGTGGGGGAAGAAGAGGGAAGAAGGAAGTACCTAAAAGCAGGGTAAGGATACAAGTACCTGGTAGTGGTACTCCGTATTGGTATACCTTAATGGAAACGGGAAGCTGAGTAAGCAAATACTGGATGTAGACCAATATGAGACAATTGGAGACATAAAGATAATATCGGTAATGGTACACCGGTTGACAAGTGTCCACCTCGGAACGAACTGTGGTACGGTGTGTAAGTTGTTACATTAACTAAATATCAATCAATATACTTCATTGTTTTCAACAAGGGGTTGAGAAGGTCAATTGAGGAGTTGTAGGTGTGTGAAAGTGTTGGAGATACTACCAACTATCAATAACACTGCTTTGGACAACTTTTGGGCCACTATGTTCCGTAGGGAAGATGTCTCTCGATATGTTTACTTGTAACACCTAATGTAAGACGTCCATTAGTTGCAATGAAGTACTTCCTCTGGCTATAAGATCAAAGAGATCATTTTGGAGTGAGATCTATAATTTCCTCACTTGACTGAATACGTTTATGGGATGCTATTAGACGTGCAGTCCTATCGTATGTATGCTTGTCTCGTCTTTATGAGCGAAAAAGGAAACCAAGTCATATCAAATACTGGTCAGTATGGCTACCTTTTCAGTTATGTTGAGGTCATCATTTTTGCTACCCCGGTTCTGGTGTTGTATGACCTATTACAGTCATGTTTGTAAGACTACAGATGTTTATAGAGAAGATAAATGGATCCCTTGGAGGTCCGGTATATTAAATACTAGGTGGTGGCGCTTAATAAGGGTACTACAGCCCTCCCTATCATCTATTTTCACTCAATTCAGGCTTCCTTGGTCATTTTGACTGACTTACATAATCCCTATAATATTGTATAGGAGGTTACTTAAGCCGCAAACATCCATGAGACATCAGAGACTTGAATTTGGTGATTCTAACAGGCTTTATCATAGCTTTATCAACTCTTCGTTCGATCTTGGGTCTTGTATACTGTTCTAATGCTGTTGTAGTCAGTGGTGCGTGGACTGTGAAAGTGAGAGTCGCTATAATGAGAGGAACATAATGGTTTGAGTGAGCTACAGTAGAAGTACCTGTAATTGTAATATATTGTTAATATGTTTCAACAGTCCTCCCATTTTCTTGCTTTTACATTGAAAATTCTCTCATAGGTCGTTTCATAGCAGGGTACACTTTTCGAATATCTCTGAATAGATCATGGGTCAGTATTTATAACAAAGTGGCTTGCTCAAAGTGCTCATACATTCCTATTTATAAAAGGTACCTCGCAGGTTCCCCTTACTATCCTACAAGTATCTGCATTATGCCTATATGGCTCAACATTTGAAAACGGGGTGAACACTAAGAGAACAAAGGAGGTGATAAATGCAGTAGAAAATACACCTGACTTTACCCAGGTGTAATATTGATGTGTGTCACTTTTTTTGTCAACTCTCCCTCCATAATATCACGCTTTCACGTTCTAACCATCGCTACGTTGCTTCCCTGCTAAGTGGAAGTGCTGACATGGACCATAAGACCGGTTGTTCGAAGAGTTGAAGAGAGGGGAAGTAAATGAAGCTGAAAAAGAGACTCTGATTTATCATATAAACATCTCCATCAACTCAATATCCTTGGGTTTTTCATATCTTTTAACGACTTATACGAGAGTGTTCATCTTTCTCGTATCCGTTGTGGTAAATGAAGAGTCTCCGAGAATCTAAGGACTTCAAAATTTCAGCAGGCTCTACAAGTGTTTCTCTCACTTAATTCTAGCTACATCTAATCTCCTTATAGTTCTTGTAGGGCGTATTTGGTACGGTTTAACTAGGGCCAGGGTGACCCTTGTAAAATATTTGAACTGACTGCTGACGGTATTATAAGATGGCCTACTGTAGAGGATGACCCTATCAGACATAATATTCTTTAATAAAACTTCTGATTGAGTTATTTTCAGGCATTTCAGAGATTACTGACAGATATGGCCCCTGATACTTGTAGGAATGTATAGATATTACCAAAGGGAGTTGGACGTCAGGAAAGTCGGAAAGAGCTGAAAGTCTTGTAATACAAACAATAATATATCTTTTTAAACAATATGGTCAACTTCTCTGCCTCTTTTTAGTCATTTATGGGCTTCCACTCGAACTATTCAGGGTGCAAGGCTATGAGCTGAGAAGAGTTGTCATACTGGAACCAAAATGGTGATGTAGTTTTAGAAACTTGAATTATGAAAATATCACAGTTGTATCATGTATAATATCAACTCTCTCGTTACTATTGATGCTTTTCTTTTCATAATACGGCCCAGTTTGTAAATGACTTCAGAACACAGTTGTCACTAGGAACTGAATTGGAAGCTGTTGGAGCCCTCGGAACTTGATAATAGTGGCCGTTGTATGCTAATCAATTATTCTATCAACTTCTCTTTCCAATGGGGGCTTCCCTGTCAATCTGAGCGCTGTTCTGGTTGACTCCTATAAGGTCAAACATGCAACACTGCTTAAGGGGCTTCAAAGACCCCTGGGACTTCAGAGACTTGACAATAAAGCTTCACTCGTGGCTTCGTTAAGTCTGACAACTTTTCCCCGGTTTCTGGGCTTTTCTGCTCAAAATTCGGTGAATTCACGGAGACAATATGAAGGTCTGATATATGGAGCACAACAAAACTGAGAGACATAAAACCACACTGAGAAGAACGAAAACGAAGATTGAGTCTCAGAGCCGTCGTTATGCGACAACAGACATTTCTGAATATCATTCTTCTTTTCTTTATCTCATTTGCTACAACATCAAATTCACCCAACATTGTAACCAGTATACCCGACCTAACTACGCCAATAATAGCTGAAAAGGTAACGCTAAAGACCCATTGGATGTATCAAGTGTATTTCATTATGTCTGCTACAATACGTACCAACTTTCGCATTACTTTTGTCTCTTTAACCTCTAGGGAGAGTCACGGAGTGAATCAAGCTAGCCTCTGGTTAGAGATGCAGAGAGAAAATAAGCTGATTTGAAGTTACATAAGCTCCAACAACCATTTTATTCACTTCTAAACACCTAGTTATCCACTAAATATCTACTTCTATTCGTTCTCCCTATGTCTACTCTCGCATTGATCCTCATACCTTCCGTAAATACAGCATCTGTAATCCTGACAGTGAAATAAATATACCACTGGAGTCCTACAGTACTAAATTTTTACCTGCAGCTTTTTTTTATCGATTGCGCTCGATTTCACGACTTTTCAAAAACTGCCATTTTCCCTTACAAGTACTCAGGAAATTGTTAGCTTTTTGGCGAAAATATATCTGCTGACTAATCACATATCTCGCAAAAGACGTCCTAGAACGAAAACAATGGTACCATTGTAATCTCTGGACTCCCCCCATTATGAATCAGCAATTATTTTCTCGATTTGACCCCTTTTGTGTACTTTTTTCCTCCAACTAAATTTCTGAATTCCCAGTTTACCCTCAGTTTGGACTTTTTGAGAAATTTATTTTTTTTCTCGAATCTCAACTTTTGAGAATCCACCCAAAAAAATTGAAGGCCGAAAATAGCCATATAGCAGCACAACACGACACAAAAGCGGGTAATAGAGGAGGTGGAGCAAAGATAAATAGTGTATTTTGTTGCCTGAGCCGTCACGAGTATTTTGGTATAAAAATAATGGCACTTTTATTATTATTACGCTCTCTAGCCTCCCTGTTGTGCTCTCACTGTATGGTAGAATAGCCTATTTCTGACTGTTTTTCCCTTACAGTGGTCCATGTTTTGTCGAGTCGAAAATGCCAACTAAACTGTAAGTAATTCCAGAGCAATAACACCCACCCACAGCCTCAGAAACCACAGCTGCTGTATAATAAAGAATGTCAACGTACCAATTCGTGTACGATCTATTAAATGGCACTACTTTCAGCACTCTCAGATGTTCCCATCAGCAACGAATAGCCTTGGTAAGCTTTTTCCTCCATGTAATATGCTAACTAAAGCTAGGGTTTTATGAGATTGTGTGGTAAAGGTGTTCATGGCAATCTATAATTGTCTGATGAGCTACGAAATGCATTATCACCCATTTAAAAGGCGTCTGAAGTCTTCGCTCATAAAAGACCAGTTGTATATGTTGATGGTCTCACTGTTCTACTGGTATGCCTTAACATTCGACTATGACCTTTTACCCAACACTCTAGAGATTCGTATACAGAAGTTTTACACGCAGCACTCACCATACTTACCCCTTTCTCCTCAATTTGTCCCACATCTCCCATGACATAGTGGAGACCCATACACTCACAATAGTCTACGGAGGCAGCTGTCTTACAATAGTGAGCCCACCATGCTCTACTCTAGAAATATAATAGATAGTACCAGGCACTCCACAATATGGTATCGCGAACGAGCAGCAAACACCATAGAGCGTTTTCCTATGTCATGCCCTTCCATCTCTTAGGCAGGAGTTATCCCACGAACCACATACTTCACTCTCCTGAATCTCACTATAAGCTATGCCCTTTACCATCTTAAAGAAGACCATGATACAAGCACTCTTCTTCACCTGGAGCTACTTTATAAGACCATATTATTCTTCGGAGTCAATGGATATCGATTAAAATACAAGAAATACAGTAGTCATTGACCAATATAGCTACTTGTACAAGTGCAAGATCACGCCCTATTTCAAGTACAAGTAGTCTTCACATTCAGGCTATGTTGTTCAATGTATCTGTCGCCCTTGAGTGCGTACTTGCAGCTATGTTCTACAGATACAACACTATGAGGCTCTATTATTCTTCAAATTCAAGGATAGTCCGACTTATCTGTCTCCCTCTAGGACTTCGCACTCATTGGCTACCGGTACCTGTAGTTGTTGTTCAATACATTCACCCTCTCGTGCTTCACTCTAGAGCCTCTAATCGTTATCACGAACCTCACTCACTACCGTACCGTACCTGTACAAGCACTATTGATACTGTACCGGTAGTGTTAGGTATCAGGCAGTTGTACATCACTAGCACGCCCTCTAGTTGTCGTTCACTACAATCGTGCCCTCGTGCTGCGCACTCAAAGCTGATCGTGATCTCATGAACCTCAACGACTGTATAGACGTTTTTGATAGTGCCGAGTATCAGGTTGTTCTACTATACATCATTAACGCGCCCTATCAGGGTTCGCACTCGAGGCTGTTGTTCAACATACTATCGCCCTCTCCTGCTCCGCACTCAAAGTTATGCCCTTTTTTGTATAGAAGCCCTGTGATTCTCCTCTTCAAGGCTATGATGTTCTGCATTACCAGTATGTGCCGTACTATCACCTTATCATTCTTCACACTCAATGGCTACCAGTATCGTTAGAAGTGTCATAGTCATTGGTCAATATAAATACAAGTGCACGTCTTATTGTGCTTCGCACTCCATGGCTAGTTGTTCGACATCACTATCACGCCCTATAAAACTCCCACTCAAGGCTAAGTTGTTCATTATTGCTGTGACGCCCTATCACGCTAGCCTTCGAGAAGATACTTCCTACCGGTAGTTCCAAGTTATTCTCACAGGGTCCTCCCTCAAGGTTATGTTGCTCAACATTACTATGATGCCCTATTATTCTCCACACCCAGGCTATGTTATTCGATAATACTATCTTCACACTCAAGGGCTTTCGATAGGAGAGTCTACTTGTACAGTAGTTACTACCAGGTAGTGGCCAATGTACTGTAACTGCAAGTTCACGCCCACTCCTAATTTCACTCAAGGCTATGTTCAACATTACAGGCACGCCCTGTCGTGTTTCGCACTCAATGGCTACTTATTTGTCGTTCACTACAATCACGCCCTCATGAGCTTCGCACTTAAAAAACCACCAGTATCGTACCAGTACCGGTACCCTGGTAATACTAGCTAATCGTTATCACGAACCTCACCATAAGCGCTGTAGATAATGTTACATACTAAGTATGAGGCAGTTCAACATTACTGCAGTACATTCAGGTTACTCACCCTCTTGTGCAATCAAGGCTATGCTGTTCAACATTACTCACTCGCCCTATCGCTCGCACTCAAGGGTTACTTAATTACTGTTGTCTCACGAGTCTTGTGCTACGCTTTTTATTGTGCTAAGCATAACGGACTTCTAATTACAGTACTGTTACACCAAGTCGTGTTTCGCACTCAAGGCTGTGTTTTTGAGAGGTATTTGTCACCCTATCGTGCTACGCACTCAATGGCTATTGATCGTTCTACATTACTAACACGCCCTCTCGCTACGCTCAATGGCTACTTGTCGTTATCCCGCGAACCTCGTGCTACGCACTCGCTCCGCTTCCGCTCTATGCTTAAATATACATTTTTTATTGGAATCTTCAGCCCACTTAGACCTTGAAACCTCGAGATCGTCTTCGACCTCGGGCTCGCTCAAACTTTCGGCCCTTGGACAGAACTCGGGGAGCCTTGTTCTTGTGGGGACCGAAACCAAAGTGTCGGACGGCCTGTCGGGCGTTTCGGGAGCCTCGCAGCATCAGGGTGTTGTCGCCAGTGGGGGCTCGGACAGCAAGCTGATCAAGGGTGATGGCCTCTCCGCCAGCCTTGACGATTCGAGCTCGGGCAGTGCCGGTGAATCGGAGGGCAGCGACGGTGGTCTTGGGGAACTCGACGAGTCGGGGATCGTCGGTGACGGTGCCGACAACAACAACAATCTTGTCAGCGTTGTCCTTGACCTTGAGGTTCTCGACAATCTTGCCGGTGGACACGGGAGGTCGGTTCACCTTGGACAGGAAAAGACCCTTGAGGACTCGCTTGTTGAACTTGGAGTCAGTTCGTCCTGAGTTAGTAAATGAATAGAAAAAATGGTGGTTGGTTGGTGGGAAACAGGGTTAGGTAATGCCTTAGAACATGTCCCAGACAGAACATCCCAACAGAATCATGACAGACAATGCCCTAACCACAATACAGCAGAACAAATCATGCCACATTCTCTGTCCACCAACCTATCAACCAGCAACTAGTACAAGTACAAAGTACAAGACAAAGTACAAGCACAAAGTCACTCTACGTGGCAGTCGAGGGAGTGGCAGGATAAAGTAGGAGTATGATTGCTCAATGAAGAACAAACACTCCTTCTTTTTCCCACCTCAGACAAGAAGACATGCCTGGCGGCACGTCTTCTCCGTTCACCTCTCCGTAGTGCTCACGCTCCGCACAATAAATTGTGCTTGGACAATAGAGCCCTAGGGACCCTAGTCCTCACTCGCACTCACGGGCCAGGAACCGGTACAGCTTGACCAGGAGGGTCAGGTAGACGTTCTCGGACTTGGGGGCAGTTCGGTTAGAATGCTTCTGGTGCTTCTTGGTGAAAGAGTCTTTTCCCATTTTTGATAGTGTGTCGAAGATGAAGAGATTTGGGTGGAACGGGTTATAGTATTTGGGAGGAGTCGGGTGGAAAATTTGAAAGAGCAGTCACGTCACGTGAAGTACGAATTGGGATAGCTTTAGAGTTTGGGAGGAAGGAGGGGGTTAGGGTTGGTAAATAAGGGTGGGAGGGTTAGGGTTGCAGAAGGGGAGTGGGAAATGGGTGGTAGTGGGGTGAAGATGGATATCCCGTGGCTGTAAAGGTCAGAGCACAGTCTAAAAAGCTGATATCTTTCGTTGTATTCTCAATTCTGCTGTTTCCAGTTTTTCTCGTGTAAATCTTAATTTTTTAATTAAGCTATTTCTTTGGTTGTTCTCGGTTCGATTCCTGACCACGTCGCTTCATTCGACGTCCCAAATCGGCAAAGTCCATAATTATCTCGAAATGGAAACAGGGGCACGACGCATCGGGAATAGTAATGGAGGTTTCGGGGACCCGAAGATTAAGGCTTATTCCGGATGGGGAAGGGTAAGGAAGGGATAAAGAAACTGGGCTAGGTTTTGGGGTTTTTATTCGTAGTTGAGAAGTTGTGATAAATAGTTACAGGTTAGGGTGATGACTAAGAGGAGATGTGGAGGAGAGGTGGAAGGGTAAGGGGAGGTGTTGGAGGTGGGAAAAGTGCCCAGGGGGGTTCACTGAGTCGTAATTGATATAGTTATTCTGTTTTCTCGCTTTCAACTACTCTCTTGAGAGATATACACCGACGTTCTTTCCTTGTCTTAGGCGTACCTCTATTGCAGGCAGTGGATGAGAGAAAACGGTGTAAAAGGGTATTAATGAGGTGTATTAGGGCAGATATCTCTTAGTATGGTGGTATATAGGTACTAGAACATCTTCATTGACATACAGGTCTGTTTTTATACCACTTTCATTGCCCATACCACTGTCAGTTGAAGGGTTCAATATTGTTCTTTGGACACCACTTGACAGGCAAATAAAAGAAGTAGAGAAAATTTGAAAAGACAACTTTGTAGCTATTGACTCGGTGGCTCTTTCTGTGTCACTTTCATGTCTCCATCTTCAATACTGATCGAGTTAGGCGCATATTGAATTATGTCCGTTAAGATAATCTTGAGGATATGAAGAGATAACAATACAGTATAGACAGAGATTGTAAATAGCTACCATTACTTTACTTGTAGTGCAAGGCCATGTATCTCAAGTACCTTACTAATCACCTTCAATAAACGATGGAATCATTTTTTCCATATTTTTCTCATATTTTTCTCATTTATTTTATTTCAGGGGTTATTCTCAAGTCTTTCTCAACAAAACTTCATGTATTCCACTTGAGAAACTCTGTATTATACTTATACTACCACCACCAGAAGAGCCCCCCTACCACCTCCAATACTCACCCTACAACTCCAAAAACTGTACCATCCTTTTCCCCGCACTCTTCTTATTCTTACCACGCTTTTCTCCCCCCTCCTAACTCACTCCCTCCCCTTTTCTATTTCTCCCCCTAACCTCCGCCTGCATGAGATCACACATCACCAACATCCACTTTCCACAACACACACAACCCCGAAAATGTCCGATCCCGAAACCAATCCGCGGGGAATTCCCAAGGCGCCGTTTGTGGACAATGTGGCCGAGTTTGTGAGCAAGTCCGGCGTCAAAGAGTCGCTCGACAAGTTCCAGGAAATGCTGCAAAAGTACAAGTACATGGAAATGACCACTTTACAGCGTCAGGCTGGACTCAAAGAGAAGATTCCCGATATTGCCAAGAGCTTGGAGATGGTGGAGTTTCTGCAGCTCAAGGGAGAGGCTGGCGAAAACGTGGTGGCAAACTATGAGCTCAATGATACTCTGTATACCGAGGCCAAGATTGAAGCCAGTGGAGTGAAGTCGGTGTATTTGTGGCTTGGAGCCAATGTCATGCTTGAGTACGAGGTTGAGGAGGCCAAAAAGCTGCTTTCTGAGCGTCTGGAGGGAGCCAAGAGAGGTTATGATACTGCTGAAGAAGATGTTCTTTTTTTGAGAGAGAATATCACCACCGTCGAGGTGAATATCGCACGGGTGCACAACTGGGACGTGAACCGACGAAAGAAGGAGCGAGAGGAGGCTGAGGCTAATAAATAGAGAATGGATTGATTTTGAGAGGAGGGGATGATGTCCGGTTTTGAAGAAGACTGGTTTTTAAGGGCTAGGGGAGTTGTTTTCAGGGCAGAAAAGTGGACGGAAATGATCTACGAGTGTAGGGGAGTACGAGGGATGTGTTTGATTTGATTTTGGAGCAGAATTGAGGGAGCTATAGTGGGTAGAGTGTACAGTGGGTATGGTGTAGGTGTGAATGGGGTTGTAGAGGAAAAGATGGTGCTGGCACGGTATAGAGAGGTTACTGGTGGTCAATTGTTAGCTGTAGGTGGTTGATATGGCTTCTATCTGTCTACATTATCACTTTTATCATATATATCTTACTTTACAGAGATACAACAGGTACAGGTAGTTCTTTTTCCCCTAACCCACTCAAAATTTCAACCAGCCATTTTTCAGCTAAAAGACGACCACTTTTGTATTGTAAAGTGACCCCGAGGAATCCACTGGTAGTGTTCTTTTTCTTGTAGCTCTTTTATATCGTGAGTTAGGTGGATATCTCCATACTCCTAATGGACATCTTGATAGCCTAATACAATAACATCTACAACCAAGTATAACAAAGGCCATTGGTCTACACTGCCGCAGCTAATTAGTCCCTCTTTCGGGCACCCGCCTCCTTTAACCCGCTTACTAATCCTCCCCTCTGCCGTTACCAAGACATGTTTCAATTTCGGGTCCTTAGCAACCCCACCAGTCTCATCTGAAACCGTCTTGGAAGAAGAATGACTCAGAGCTATCCCCGCCTTACCCTGCATGAGAGGGAGGAGTGGTTTTGGGGGTGTTTTACAGAACTTCTCTTGACCTTTTATGATGTTCCGAGAAGGTGTTTTTTGGCGGCTACTCGGCGGCTATTCGGCGGCTAAACAGCGGCTAAACAGCGGCTATTTCACCTACCAGATTCTAGAATAAATTAGCGATAATAAAAGACGAATAATAATCGGCAAAGGGAACAAAAAAAGGGCCCATTTGCAGAAACAAGACGGTTTCACCCTTGGCTCGTGGGTTTCACTCTTTGTCCAGCCCAGTCGTTTCTTTGTCATATGTTTCACTTCTGTAGGCATCACCACCAGCGTACATTGTTGGACATAGATACAATGTCTAAATATAAATATAATGCTTACATGCTACATGCTATGGGCAAAGGCGGGAGACAAGTGGGTAGTACCAGGTGGTCCGGTTTATGCCGGGCTCGGAGCTAGGGCTCGGTTAAAGGCTGACTCAGGCTCACTAGTGTGTCTCAGAGTTAGTCTAGTAAGTAGAGGGAGAGTGAGAAGTGGAGGTGAGATCAGGCTGTACTGGTACCAGGTAGCTGAATATCTGTAGGGCAAGTACAGAATAGCAGGCATTGACTGTTTGAACACCTCCACCCTTACCTCCACCCTTACCCTTACCCTCACCCTCCTTTCTCGTGTCCTTCCTCACCCTCATCCCAACACTCACTAGTGATGAACTAGTCACTCACTTAGTAACCAGCTACCAGGGTACCAGTAGAGCCCATCTGTGACCAACTAACACCAACTAGTCCTCACTGTGGCTGGAATGTCACCAGGTCACCGGAGAGACTATTGATATATTGGTAGCTGCTAACTAGATTAGTGAGCAGCTAGACATTCGTATTGGTAGAACTCGGAAACGAAGAAAGAGTCTTAGACCTGTTTCCGAGGAAACCAGCTAGTCACCTAGTCACCACCTAGAATATCCTCCGTTAATGTCTGCCAACACCCTTGCCCAACAAGTCCCTCACAACCAGTAGATCCACCTCGGTTATGAGTCTGGACTTTCTTCCGTAACTCTCCCTCATTACCAACAGTCTCGATTCTTCCTGACCAATAAATCTCGCTTCTTCCTCAAGTCTCGATTCTTCGTAACCAACAGGTCTCGCTTCTGGCGGCTAGGTCGTTACATCGGTCACCAACAGGTCGTTAAACTGGTTATCTCCTCGGAGAACTGAAATACATCAGAGACTCTGCTGCATCATCATCTACCTCCCTCTGACCTGGAGAATGAGGAGCAGGAGACGGTAAATGAGCTCTAGGACTCGTAACGTCTCCGTAGGGCATCACTGGCGAGTCATAGATGGCTCTCATGGGCGGTAAAGTGACTCTATCTGGCGCTGAAGTAGGAGAATTGATAGACGTTGAAATTGGAGGCAAAGAGACATGTAGAGGAGCCAACTGCGGCCTTGAACCTGAAGCTGACGTCGGAGTAGACGTAGGAGGCGTCTGGGGAGGTCCATGGAGCGGACTGGGTCTTGTGGGAGAATGGGACTGGTGGTTGTACTGGTTAGGAGGCGATCCATAGGGAGGAGCGTGGGTGTAATTGTATTGTCTTGGTGGTGGGGGTTGGGGTTGTGTTTGGAGTGGAGGAGGTGGTTGTGGTTGATGTGGTGGTTGGGGTTGATGTTGCTGTGGTTGTGGTTGTGGTTGTGGTTGAAATGGTTGTCCTAACCCTTGAGGAGAGTGTTGGCCTGGTGGGCCTGGTGCACCTGGCTGACTGTAAGGATATTGGATATGCTGGGGAGGATAAGAGTGCTGGGGAGAGTACTGCGGGGAGTACTGGGGAGGGTACTGTTGGTTCGAATTCGCATACGGTTGATTTGGTCCTGGATTTGGCGGTCCTGGATTCGAATACTGCTGGTTCGAATTGGCATACTGCGGATACTGATACAAGGGAACATTGTACTTTTGAGGCGACTGTTTCTGGCCCGAAACCTGCCCTGGGCCCTGCTGTATCCACCGTTCCGGTTTATCGACCTTGAACACCCCCGAAACTCCGCCAGTCGAGTTGTGTAGAATGTCCGAGGTGGACCGTCTATGGCCTCGTTTGGACGGTCTTCTGCGAGGAGTCGGAGAAGTGGGAATGGAAAGTCCTAACCCTGCGTTTTTGCCGCTTGTGTTAGCCGCCTGCGGATGCGGTTGCACGGCAAAAGACGCCTGCGAAACTCGAGGAGACGAGTCTGCCGAACGAGCGCCCGACGAGGAGGACGGAGACGCTTCTTTACCCGGACTTTTGCCGCCCAGCGTGCGACCAATAGCCGCTGCAGATATATCACTGCGGGCGTGAGTTTTGCGCGACACAGACACAGACGGAGCTGCGCTCTTTCTGTCGTCCAAAACGTCCTTGTTGGTCGCCTCTTCTATCTGGTCAATGGAGCGGTCCTCCCAGCCCTTCTTTACCTTGACCATGGCGAAGTTGAGGCGGGTGCGCATTGCTGCGGCCAGCTTCTCGTTGTCGGACATGCAAAGGGGAGTGTGTGGGTGTGGAGGAAGAGGAAGAAAGCGCTCCTGGGGGTCCAATAAGACGTATATCTTGTCTTTCTTGTTCCGATTATCTAGCCTGTTGCAGGTACTGCTGTAGTCTGCAGCTCCCAAGGTTAGCCTTTTTGCCTCCACAGTTTAGAATTGGCGCAAATGCAGGTGAGCCTTATTGGGTACGCGATTAACGCGGTCAAGGAAATGAATTGGTGTTGGTGGTGGAGATAATAAATGTGGAAGAGAACTTGTAGTTGTCGTTTAATCACGTGACACGCTCAACCCTGATGTTTTTTTTTGTCTACTTTTTTCCCACCCAACTCACTCCAATACTCACCCTCAATACTCACTAGCTCAAGACAAAAAAGGTATACAATCGGCCTATTGTGGACGTTGCAGGCACCCAAACGGTATGTCATGGGCGAGATGGGCGGGTCTGGGCGGAACTAACACTTTGCTAGTGTTGCAATTGCCGGAGGTGAGATTTAAAACAAAAAAGGGCAGATTTGCAGCAAGGGCAGAAAGTGGTGTTAAGGTGAAGAGGGTAAATGGGGGTTTTAAGGTGAAGAAAAAGAGTGGAGAATATGCCACATTTAAAAAGACAGGATCGACTGTACAAAATAAATGTTACACCCATATTCGTTTCGTCACGTGACTAAACACTTCCACAACCGCAAACTATTAATAGATGGTTATTGAATGCTACTGCATCGTAGCCCTTCACCTAATTGATGTATCTAAGCCATCTCGCCTGTTCCTGATGCAGGTGGTGCATAGATTGGAGTGCAGCACAAGGGAGACATGAAAAAGAGACGAGTGGAGTAATTAACGTGGTAGACCCAGATGCGGTTCTTTGTCCGAGCAGAGGTGGTTATTGAGTGACAAAGCATTACAAGGGATTGGACAGGCTAGATGTCGGGGATTTGGGGACTCTACCGCGTAGTTATCGTGGGTTACCGTGGGTTATCGTGGGTTTTTCTTTTTTCCTTTTTTTGCCACTTTTTTTCCACTTTTTTTTTTTTTTTTT